>APFE031670796.1:0-42007 GCA_000404065.3 Pinus taeda
GATCTATGGGTTGTAGTCCTCTCTTCTAATATTTACATCAATAAATCTATTCAAGTTTTCCTCCACAATCTTGTATGTTTGATGATATATGCATTTGTGTGGTCAATATATATCTGGTCCTATATTGTTTATGATTGTAGATCTCTACACTTTAAGGGTGTTATGATGCTTTGACTTTACAGGTACTCTTTGAAGCGGAGTGATCAAGGAAAGAGTGGCAAAGATCTGTCAGAGAGGAGAAGGAACAAGCAAGGAACCAAGCGAAATATTGAGGTTGGTACTCTTTGCTCCTCCACTATCTACTTCTCATAAAGGAAAATGAAAGTAACTTTAATCTGATTGTTTTTAAGATAGCTACCCATCTTAGTGGGACTAGCAGCTCTGCATAGACACTAGATTTCCCGATAACACAAACTATATCATAAAATTGACAAGCTCATTCTCTTATTGTTTTCCTACCTTATCTATTTTCTATTGTTCCCTAAGCCCCATTCCCTCATATAGTTTCCCTCAATCCCATTCCCCTCATATATTTTTCCTAAATTTTTGCTTACACTCTCCCCAAACTCTAAAAACCCTTTTCACATCACTAAACCCTACCCACTCTCCTAAAATCCCATTCACACTCCCTAAACCCTATTCACACATCATAGTCTCACATACTCCTCCCTACACCCTGACCACTCCATTCCTCCACCCTGTTTTCACTATATTATTCACTATTCTCCATATATAACCACAAGTGTTCATAACCACAAAAAAGAAAATGCAAAGAGAATATGCACAAGGATGATATAGTATTGTCACTTATCTAGAGCAAGAGAACAAATAGTTGGAGGATAAGCAGGGCCTAATGGAACTTGAAATGTTGAAACGGAAAAGGAAAAGTGACAAAAAGCATCCCGTCACTTTGACTCCCATTGAGCAAGAGATTGAAGATGACCAGGAAACTTCAGTTGAGAGGGTCAACTTGCATCTTGAAGGACTGATCAACAAGGCCAACAGGGACAATAGAATGCTCTGGCACATGTCATATCATTATATGACTCAAAACAAAATTTGCAATATGAGAATCAAGAAGCTTAAGGCTAGGTTGAGAAAGGCCTTAGAGAGAAAAAAGGGAGAAATATAAGTTGAAAATATTGGCTGAAGCCTCATTAGCCCATCAAAGCAGTTGATGGTGGTGCCTTGTGCCAAACTTTGGGAAAATTTTGGAAAGTTTTGTCATTTTTCAAATTTCTAATTTTCCAACAAAGAAAATTGGCCTGGATCACTTTTTGCAGGAATGGCTTATATATCTGGATTTAGCATGATGAGAGCATAAAACCTAGAAAATATCAGCAATGTTGGAGCAAAACTAGTTCACCAAAAGGGCAAGAAACTACCAAACAGTGACCTCTCTGCCTCTTTTTGGACGCACAGAATAATCCTTGGGAGATTTCACTTCTGAGGGGGTAAAGTACCTCCAAATGCAAAAATTCAAGTTGTTCCAGAAACTAGACAAGAGGCCCTTTCCAATGAGCTATCTTGGGCTCAATTGGGATAAGGGGAAGGCCTCCAAAAGTGGATATGAAACGGTGTTGTGCACCTGGCTAGTGGCGCTGCGCATAGAGCCAGTTTGCCAAAAAATCTAGTTTTCACCTACTTTCACTGCAAGTCAACTTTTTCTCTCTTCATGGATGAATTTATGATTGTAATTAATTCTATGGTATGTAAATGTAATTGTGAAATGATCTTAGAGCGTAGATTCATTAGTTTGAGGTGGTTTGGCGGTCAATGAATTAGTTTCCATGCTTATAGAGGAAAGTTGTTCCACTGCCTATATTCTTGTTCCTAGTTTGGAAATGGTTGTAACATTTCTTTATATCTTGGATTCGACCATTGATGGCTAGCATAGGTGGTTTTATGTCTATATTATGTATTTTTTCAATCATTAGCAAAGGTTGGACTCTCTTGGATGCTCTGAGCTACATTGTACACCTTTATCAGCAGTTTGGCAAGGAAATAAACCAGGATTTGTAGCTATTTTTATGGCATACTTGTGGTAATTTGTTTTTGCATAGTTTTTCCTTCTGTTATTAGTTTTTATCATGTGTTATGTGTGTCACAATTTAATTTATTTCTTCTCGCTGAATGATATCAAGATAGATAGGTAGAAAACATTGTTTACAATACTCTCCCTTGGGAAACCATTCAGTTTTTGATGTTTTCAACTGTTTGAGAAGGATACATGATCTTTTCATGCCCTCCTCAACTCCTCACTAGTCTTAGACCTCTCATCGCACTCAATTCTAAGTGCCAAAACACCTACCTACCTTGCCCCATAGAACACCGTACATGCTGACTTGATTTCCCAAACCCAAAGCTGCCTGCTCCATTTGATCCAACAAAAAACCCAACAAAATAAATAAAAAACCATAGAGCTACAATACCTAGCCTAAAATCCATATTTGATCCAGTCATATTCACTGAGATTCACAAGGAGAGAGCCCTCTCCCGACCTGGTAGGGCTAGCTACTAGGTTAAGCTTGGTTTGTGGTTATCCTAGGATTGCCTCCCTTCATCCTGAGGTCAATCTAGGCTCTAACAATATCTATGGATGACCCTTGCTCCATTCGCCCTGAGCAACTTGAATATTTTTCTACCTATGTCCCTACCGAATGTTGTACTATGGTTGAAGTACCATGTCAACAACTAGTGTCTTAGCATGCAAACCTCTAAGAAACTATAACCAAGATGCAAAAGTCTTCCTCTGATCCTTCCACCATCTATTATAATCATATTAGTGAGAAATTTCAGATTACCACTTCTCTTCATGCTACTCTACCCCAAGTCATGCAACAATTTCAGTATGTGTTTCGCCAAATCTCCAATGTTGTTCATGTTGTCGGAAAGAAACATGCAGCCATTGATCCCTTGAACAATAATGTTCATAATTTATACGAGTAAGTATTTGTGACCTCTAATATGGAAGATAAGTAGCAGTTGCTTGACCAAGCCAATGTCCTTGATGCCCAAATTATTGAGCTAGAATATGCAACCCAAGTCATTGAGCGAGTGCTCCACAACCTTTGACCAAAAAATCAAAAGCACTTTATGACCTTGAGCAAATTGTCCATCATTGTCGATCAAGATATTTAGGAATTGGTTGAGTCTAAACCCAAGGATCTCATTGACTAGACCATTATCGAGTTCTCAACCAAGGTTTCCACACTTATGGACTCATGACACTCCTTTATTTTCACATTCACCAGTTTCAAGGAGTCCTCTCTTTAGACTGTTCCATAGTTAGGCCCTTCGTTTGAAAGTACTGCAATTGAAGCTAGTGGAAACCAGCCCGCAATAGATTCAGAAGCAACAACAACATCACATTGACTTGAGGGTGAGTCAATAGGAAACCAGCCCGCAATAGTCGCGAGGAACTTTTGGGTGGAAATTCTAGAAACAGAGCACTAGAAAACCAAAATGGCAGTAGAATGGCTTGGAACTCGTGCAATGGAAAATAAGGGAGTGTGCCGAAGAACTAGAGCCGATTTTTATATTTTTATACATTCAAACAAAAAACCAGAATGATGTCCCTAGGTATTGGAAACCATGGATCAAGCAAGTGAGGTACCATAGCAAGAGAGTGTGGTTATAAAAGGAGATAGAAGCCGGCAAGAAAAAGTTTACATAGTGCCCCAAAGTCTAGATCAAGCCTAAAGAATAGATAGTGTTGAGTGTCAATAGTTGTTTATCTATGAGATCAGGATATGTAATGTTTTACTTATGTATTTCCTATAGATTTCGATACTGTGCACAATTCTATAATATCGCAAGTTGAAATGATACTAAATGTAATGAAATTGTACTCTATTGATGATTAATATAAGAAAAATGGGAATTCTATCATTTAATTTTGTAATTTATGGACCCCTTTAAAATTTATGTGTATGGTAATTTTCCTATTGAATGTATGACATGAATGGTTGAGAATGAATGTTGTGGTAGTCGCACAAGTCGTATAATTGGTAGATCTAAATCCCCATTATTCTTCCATGGTTCTGGCTCACCTGGGGTGAGACTCATCTTTCTTTTCGAAGAAGTGAAAATGTCGGGAAAGTGCTAGACTATGCGGGCTTTTTGTGGACACCCTTGGTTGAACCCCAAGTCAGTTTTAAATTAAATTTTCCTACCAACATGTATGTGTAATGGTTATAGTTTCTTCTGAACCAGATATAGTTTTCCTATTCCAAGAACTTGTTTTTATATTGTAAGTTGAAAGTGATTCTCATTATTCTAGGGCCACCAATAGCTCTCTTAAAGAGTGAAAAATAAATTTTGATATCCTATTAGCCTTCATACCCCCTCACTCTAAGG
This sequence comes from Pinus taeda, assembly GCA_000404065.3. Classification (NCBI taxonomy): domain Eukaryota; kingdom Viridiplantae; phylum Streptophyta; class Pinopsida; order Pinales; family Pinaceae; genus Pinus; species Pinus taeda. The sequence goes on from APFE031670796.1 coordinate 4,360, forward strand.
TTATCAAGCATATTCAAGCAACAAAGTAGTGAGATTATCCCACATAAGAATATTTAAGCCATGACAGGAGCTTCTATGAAGGTGGCTCATGTGGTGAGCTAACAAGATGTTGGCTTAGGTTGTATGTTGATATAGTGGTTTGGGTGATGCCAAGGCCATTCAAGACATGAGAAATCTACGTTTGCAATAATATATGAGTGCATCTTGTAGAAAAGAAATGGTTTATATGCAACACAATTAAAGGTAAGAAATATTTAGAAAAATGAAAATTTGGACATGAAAGATAAAAGATATGAAATTTGGTATATTCAAGATGAAATTTTGGAATATATTTTAAATAATATAAACGGGAAAGAGTTAAGCCAACAATAAAACCCCAAATGTTAGTCCCATCATATTTGAAATAAACAAAATTTCGTTTATTATATAAATAAAATAAATTATTTTCTATATTAAACATTATTAAATGTATAAAAGCTTATGATTAACACTTAAATTAATAAGTGGTCAATGAATTTATCCATTGTTACAATACTAACCAAATTTTCACAAAATTTAATAAAAAAATCAGATATACTGAATAATATCACAATATACAAATTATGATTGAATATGTGTAATGTAAAAGATACATGATTTTTCCAATATGCTTAAACTTTCATAAATTATTTTTTATAATGAGTGAATAATGTATATTGAGCATAGCGTTGGTTACCAACACAATTAGATGAAATGAAGAGAAAGCAATTAAGTACTTGAGTGAATGCACCCACTGGTAGCCTATTACCATGAAGAATGGAAATGCATTTGCCAGTGAACCCAAGAAATGGGTGTCTACATTGAATATGGTGATTCCATCATTCCCGTCTTTGCTAATTTTGTCTTTGGATTGGATGGGTAGTTGTTTCTTCCTCCTGAGGGGGATATTAGATTCCTTTTATTTGGTGGCAGGGGTTTATAACTAAAATCTATAAATATTTCATATTTTCCTGCAACTTGCATGGGTGCTCTTTTTGTTGGGTGATGGAGAAATTATTCTAGGTTTATGGGCCCTTTTGATTGGGTCTTTTAGAAATTTCTTAGTTTTTTTTCCTTTTGTCTTTCCTATCAAGTGCACGCTTTGTTCAAGGGTTTTTTCAGTTTCTACCTCCTGGTCAGTTTTATTTTGTGGGTTTTGGTTATGGTTATTATTTTGGACCTACATGTATCTGTCTCCTAGGATGGCACAATGACTTGGAGGGGATGAATGTGTGGACACTTGTGGCCCTGGTGGTAAACCTCCTCGGGAGGGTTTTACATCTTCAGAGTGCTTGGAGTCGATTTGTGGGTCTAGGAATTTCCTTCTACATGATAATTCAATCCTTTCAGATGCATTACATCCTAGTTCACATAATCCTTCTGTGTCATTGGGGGAAGATGTTGACATTAGTAGAGTATCTAGACTCTCTGCTCGGGATGGAAAGCTTTTTTATGTTTCCTTAAATAAGACACAAATGTTGGAGTGGGTTTGAAAACATTGGAAGCCATCACTTGGGTATACTCTAGTTTTGATTTGCCTTTTCAACTGTTGATACCATTTTCATCTTCCGCATGAATCCCAGATTGAGGTGGTATTTGGATAGGCCTGAGTTTTGGGTTGATTTTAGTGTTTCAATCCTCTTATAGAGGTGATTAGCTTGAGATATACTTGAGTCAAGTTGTATGGATTCCCTCTGGAACTATGGACCAGGGCAGTTGTTGGAAAAATCGTTGGGTCCATCAGAATTTTTTTTTCATTTCGAGGAGAAATGTTAGACATATTTTGATAAAAGGATTCTCTAGTTTTTGGTGGATTTTGAAGACATGGTTGGCCTCCCTGAAGAGGTTGACATTTATTTGGGAGGTTTTTCTTTTGTTCAACATATAGAATATTTTCTATATTCAAGATTCTATGATCCATAATGAATTAAGAAAAGTCTTTCAGTAGAAATTGTTGGCATTATGATACAAAGGTTGTCCTTGATGGCAGCTCACATAGATGACAGTTCATAGTACAACAATCTAACAACAAAGGATTATAGATCGAACTCCAAAGATTGAAGAAAGAGAAGTATATGCTCGTTCAATTTGTCTAAGTAGTGTGTACATGTAGTTCCACAAAACAAAAAGAGAGTATACATATGCACACACTCTCATAAGAGGAAAAGTGTGTACAAGATGCAAAAACAAGGAAATTCAACAACAAAGAATACCAGGGGTCAATACCATGGTATTAGCCCACAATATTGAATGGAGTAAGGACTATTTGATCTTACCCAAGAATACAATGGGTCATAAGTGGTTTTGGTTTGAGGTATTGAGAAAGGCCTAAAATTATATAAGGAGGAGAAGATCATTAGGCCAAAGTGTGCAAGTGAATGGGTTTCTAAGGAATACTTCTATCTGAAATTTATGTTATGTTGTAGGGGCTATGATTATGAGATGTTCTGAAATATTTTGAGCACCTTGGAGATAATGTTAGATCAGGATCATAAGAACTGAAATGACTTATCATTGCATGATTTGTTGTTGATTAGGCTAGATCTGAATACTAATGCATGTTTTATTCTATAAATGTTATGATCTAGGTATGACTGAATTGTGGAATAGTTGTGATGTTTTAAGTTAGTATTTGAAGATTTATACGCTATTTCAGTTTGTTAAAATCACGTATACACGTTGATTCGGCACATCAAAGTAGCGTATACATTATGAAATATGATGTTTTAAGTAGCAGTTGGTTATAGTTGTTGTTGCAGAGTTCTGGGTTCTGCTCTATATTTTGGTGACTATGTTTTGGTGACAACGTTCTGAATGTTCATATTGATTGATTGTGATTTTCTTGATGATGGGTTTTCAGTGAGTATTTGTATTATAGTGGTGATTGATTTTGACCTTCAATGGTTGTTGATGGGTCTAGTATGAAAATTTGATGAAATGTGGCCTTTAGATTGTGGTTTTGTGTTCTAGGAGTATCCAGTTTGAAAAATTATGAAATGTGGTCCCTGGAGTAAGAGAGAAGGTCGTAGCCTTCTGTACGCTGGTGCCTATATACTGGTAAACTTATCGGCTAGTACAAGAGCCAGGGGGTTAGAGCTCCCTTCGAATAGTAGCTGGGAAATGAGTAAAGGTTGGAGCTTGTTTAGTCAATTTAATGTCTTAAATTGCTAACATAAATTATCGATGAGGGTTAGCACTCTGATGAAGTGTGGTGCACAATATGTGCTTAGTTAACCTTGTTTCTTACTTCGTTGAGTATGTTTTGGTATTGTTTTGAGGGTTTTGTCTTTTATGCCTAATGATTTCAATGGATGTTAAGTGTCAATGATCAACTAAGTCTAATGGATGTTTAATATAAGAACTAATTTCTAAGAAGGAAGAAAAGGAAATGTACTTCAACTAACTTGATTTGCATGAAATCAAATAAAAAACTTGAATGGTTAGTCTAATCTAGGTCGGCACCTATGTCTATGAAAAGGAGAGAATTATTCTAGATACAATTGTATTCATTGATAAGATGGAAATGAAATCACTTCCTATCCTATCCTTGAAAACTCTTGATCAAAAATAAAACTAATCCTATTCTATGAAATGAAAGCAAGCAATATAAAAACAACTATGATCTACTACATGCTCAAATACTACTGTGAATATTCAATATAGGAATATGTCGAAATCATCTTCTTGAAATTAATTAAGCAATTGAGTATACATTAGATGTGATATAAGAAAGCATAATAAAAGCATGGAAAGGAAAACTTGCAGCTACTATGTGTACTAATGCCTCTTAGGCAACCCAAGTTGGAAGAACTACCTTCTTGGACTTGCTAATCATGAGATTACACAATAGATGAAAGCTTAATCTAAAAAGCGTGAGAAAAGCATAAGGAAATAAACTAAATCACTATTTACTCTTAATGCCTCAAGAAACCAATATTGGAAAATAGCTGAATGCTACCTTCTTGAGAATCTCTTTGGAAACAATAGGGTTAAACAATGAATGTAAAGCTGAATCTAAGAAAGCATTATAAAGGCATGTGAAGGAAAACTAACTCACTGTATGCTCTAATGCTTCAAGCAATCCAATTTTATAAAATAGATAAAACACTACTTTCTTGAGATGCTCTTAAGAAACATAAAATTACACAGTGAGGGAAATCTACATTTGAAAAAAAAAATAACATTTTCAATGGAAAGTTAAACTACTTGCATGAATCAAAGTAAACCAAACTAATTAATCTTGCAAATTTACAAATGGATGCACATGGGTTATGGGGGTCCTTCCATTGTCCAATAGCATTCCAAGTCACAAAACTCATATTCTAATGATGATGAGTCTTAGTCTAGGCTCGAAACGTCGACAAATAAAAATGATGAACACTGTGGAATATCCAAATTCAGTCTCTCAGAAACTCACAACTTTACACAATGGAAATCTACACTTCTAATCTTATTACATCAATAGCTCTTCACTTTACATCCCATTCCATCTCAAGCGTTGTTACAAAACATTCTATAATTCTTTCTCTTCTTTTCCTCCTTTTACCCCCCCATGATAGGAGAAAACTTCCCCTATTTATACAAAAAGATGAGAAGCTATTTCATTAATGAGAGTCCATGAATCTCTCCCTATATCTCTAGAGTTACAATCGAAATAGGAAATGATAAGACACATGTCTTCTTAGGGTTTCAATACAAATAGGAAATGAGACACATATCCTTATGATCCCATGATCTTCTCCACTCAAATTTGAATTTGGTTTTGGGAGGCCACGTAAAGGTCTTTTAGAAGCTTCCTTTTGACCTACACATGTCAACAATATCATCCCACTTGTTAGGTATAAGCATATGCACATTATTTTCTAATTTTTAACCATAAATTCATTTAAAAATGCTAAGAATTAATAAAATTTGGAAAAACATAAATGTGACCCAATAATGATAATGGTAAAGTAAATGTAATGAAATTGAGGTAAATGTAATGAAATATAGATGGAGTGAACATGAAAATATAGAAATATAAGTGGAAATGTAATGGAAGTGAATGACAATTTCAAGGCCCAAGATACCCCCCAACTGAAGCTATTGCATGTCCTCATGCAATATATTACATTAATTCTTTTTGATCCTTGAGATTTGCCTTAACTTTGCATGATATCATTTGATAACTTCATACTTCTGCAAAATCTTTTAGGTTAATTGCAACATGGTTGGTTCTTGTTTTACAACCATATTTTTTTGCTGCATTCATTTTTTATCTTTGAACTTTGCATAATGATAATTTGATTATTGTTGCAAAGTATATCTTTATTGGATTTCATCATAGTTGGTTCTTGTGTGACAACCATGATTGTGTTTGTATCCAATTATCCTTTCAGTACTTTTGAAAAGCCTTGTATACTCATAACAATAATGTAATAGTTAATATCTTTTGAAAGTATGTGGGATTTTGAATGTGATATGAATATGAATGTATCCACCCCCACCTTTACATGATATCATTTGATAACTTCATACTTATGCAAAGTCTTTTAGGTTAATTGCAACATGGTTGGTTCTTATTTTACAACCATATTTTGATGTTGCATTCATTTTTTTATCTTTGAACTTTGCATAATGATAATTTGATTATTGTTGCAAAGTATATCTTTATTGGATTGCATCATAGTTGGTTCTTGTGTGACAACCATGATTGTGTTTGCATCCAATTAACTTTTCAGCACTTTTCGAAAGCCTTGCATGCTCATAACAAGAATGTAATAGTTAATATCTTTTGAAAGTATGTGGGATTTTGAATGTGATATGAAAATGGAAAAATATGAATATGAATGTATCCCCCCCGCCGCAACTGATGATATTGGTAATTTTATGAGATGAGGAAGATAAATGTTTTTTTCCAAAAATTATCATTCTATATTTTCCAAGGAATTTTATGGTAAAAAGTTAGAAAATGACATACCTTAACTTCCCCTTTGGAAATGGATGAGCTGCATGTGTGGTGGCTACAAAATTTTGATCATAATCTTCTTCAAGTGGCTGGACCAGTCATGGAGAAAAGAGTCAAGATAACCTTTTAGTGCTTTTATTAAAACTTGTTGAATCTGTTGCGGAATAGTGTTGATTCTGCTGCTGCCATCTGATTCCGCAACTATTACTTGATTCTATAGATTTCATCTGATTTTGTAGCTGACATATGATTTCGTAGCTGCATGTCTTCTACATTTTCTCCAAAATGCTGAAGATGAAAGTCTTCATGTCTTCAAAACTCATTGGCACAATTCCTGCTATGTGAATAGATGTGATGTTTTCGAACATAGTAGGAAATTGTTGACTTAGTGTCCATTAATGGATGCCACTAGTCAAAATGAAAAATCTCACCATTAATGACAATGAGAGTCAAGATGTCCGAACACATCTTGCTACGTACGAATAATTTTGTTGTTATTGAGTACCTAGAAGATTCGATGAACAAGGGACATTAATGTATCCCCATTGTTCGTAGGCATGAGGACTTGTCATTAAGGCATGCAAGCCTCAAGGTGTTTTTGCAAGGCATTTTGACTCAAAGGACTATGGAGTCAGTAATTTGCATTGAAGTAGGGTTTATTTGTGAAATGAAAAGGATAGGAAAGAAAAAATGAAAATGGAAGATGAGAATGGAAAATAATAATGACAATGGGCAATAAGCATGTCAGTGAGCTTCTTGCTTTTATTTGCGGGTCAAATAGACAAAAAGTAATGGGAAGTTTATGTGAATAAAGGAAAATGAACATCTGACTCTTGCTGAGAAAATAATTGTTGCTAGATTCAAAGTTCTTGGTTGGATTTTTAATTCAAAAGGGAGGAAGAGTAATGATTTTGATGAATATGGACATGGACTTGTTCTTATGTTTCTTATGAGATTGGTCTTTTGAAGACCAATTGTCATCACAATTTAATCTCCTTATTGATCATTCAATCATCGTAAACCTGCAAAAAAAAAATTGACACAAAGAACATAAGTGTGTTAAGAAATAAATAACTAATTTCTTTCTGATTCTTACGCAAAAATTGAATGTAAAATGAAACATACAAAGGAAAGTCAAAAAGTGTTATATTCGGTCCAATTCATGATATCGATAACAATCCAATTTTAAGAAATAATCATGAAAAATAAATTAACTCCCTGTTGTTGAATGACTTCATGCACTATGCTGAGTAAAATGATTGGTATCACAAAGATTTGCTATGTCCTGCTAGTTGAAACTTCATAAAAAATACACAACAACAATATTAATGCCAAATGTTCAAAAATCATTTAAATAGTTTTCAAATTGTTCTCGCAAGCCATTATTGAATCGTCATATGTGCTATAAAAATAACATGGTGTCAAAAATATTTGAAGCGACAAAAATATGAAAAACTACTTGCACAAATTTTTTTTATTTCAACCAAATTTTGTAAGTATTTTAAATTTTATAAATTGCTTCAAAAAATCATTGTCATTGCAACAATATATAATATAATATATATATATATTATATTTATTATTTTTGAATGATTTTATTTTATTTTCTTTACCAAAAGAAATTATATAATAAAGAAAAAATGATTTTATTATTATTATTATTATTATTATTTTTAATCATGAGACACATAGGGAATGAGACGCATACGTGTCTAAAATCAAATTTATTAAATCAAATTGGACTCTTAGACCTCATGCAATGTGGAACAGAGTTTGTTATTCACTTGGATTTTTCTAAAATCAAATTGGACTCTTAGACCACATGCCATGTGGAGCAGAGTTTGTTATTCACTTGGATTTTTCTGCTTTCAACTTTCCATATTAAAACAATTCGAAACAAATAGTTTTTCTTCATGCAATCTGCAAAATGGAGCTATGAAGAACCCTCAATTTGTCCCAAATGGTTATGAAATTCAGAAAACTATTTCTAGGTTACCTAACTCACCATGTTCCCGAAAACACCCATGTTTCAATTTTTCTAATTTTACTTAGTTTGTTCAGAAAATGCATTTTAAAATCATGTATTTTTAATAGTTACACATTTTTGGCAATTTCTTTTTCTGGCAATTACTTCTGCAACAAACTAAAATTGTTGTGGTTTGATTTTTTATTTGTAGGTTTTGATGTATAGTGGCTTGTCTCTCACAGAGAAGTTCAGATTAATCACCCTTATTCCAATTCCCTGCAATGGAATCTGTAATCTTCTCTTCATCAATAGTATGTAATCTTCTCTTCATCAGGAATTTCTTCATCCAATACACCTTCATTATCTCTCTCTTCAACTTTTGAAAATCGATTTCTAATAACTACTTCTTGAGGAAGACTGAATATGGAAAAGAGAAGGTTCCTCTTTTTATTGCAGTGCATGGGTCTTTGGGTCGATTGGAGGTCTGCACATATGCGTAAGGCCAAGCCAAAGGCTGGCTTCACACATATGTGCGGGCCTCCTTTTGATGGGCTATTCGTTGTTTTGAATAATTTTTTTTTATAAATTTTTTAATTAATGAAATTATATATGTTATGTTTCCAAAATTTAAAAGACACATATATATTTCATTAAACAAAAAAAATTTAAAAAAAAAATATTTATTTTATTTTTATCATAATTTTTTAATTTTTTTTATCGTTTAGATCACACAAAGTGCAGGAGGAGAGCATACTCGAGAATTTATTTATTAGATGTAAGAAATAAAGTCTCCTAATTACACTTTCCCGACAACGATGCAAAAATTCAGTCAATTTAATGTCTTAGATTGCTAACATAAATTACCGACTAGGGTTAGTAAACTGATGAAGTGTGGTGCACAATATGTGCTTAGTTAACCTTGTTTCTTATTTCGTTGAGTATGCTTTTGTATTGATTTGAGGATTTTGTCTTTTATTCCTAATGATTTTAATGGATGTTAAGTGTAAATGATCAACTAAGTCTAATGGATGTCTAATATAAGAACTAATTTCTAAGAAGGAAGAAAAGGAAATGGACTTCAACTAACTTAATTTGCATAAAATCAAATCAAAAACTTGAATGGTTAGTCTAATTTAGGTCGGCACTCTGCCTATGAAAAGCAGTGCATTATTCTAGACACACTTGTATTCATTGATAAGATGAAAATGAACTCACTTCCTATCTTATCCTTGAAAACTCTTGATAAGAAATAAAACTAATGCTATTCTATTCTATGAAAGCAAGCAATATAAAAAAAACTATGATCTACTACATCCTCAAATACTATTGTGAATATTCAATATAGGAAGATGTCAAAATCATATTCTTGAAATGACTTAATGAATTGAATATACATTAGATGTGATATAAGGAAGCATAATAAAAGCATGGAAAGGAAACCTTGCAACAAATATGTGATCTAATGCCTCTTAGGCAACCCAAATTGGAAGAAATACCTTCTTAGACTTTCTGATCATGAGATTACACAATAGATGAAAGCTTAATCTAAAAATCTTGACAAAAGCATAAGTAAAGCAACTAAATCATTGTTTATTCTTAATGCCTCAAGCAAGCAATATTGGAAAATAGTTGAATGCTACCTTCTTAAGAAGCTCTTTCGAAAACGTAGGGTTAAAAAGTGAATGTAAAGCTAAATGTAAGAAAGAATTGTAAAGACATGTGAAAGAAAACTAAGTCATTGTATGCTCTAATGCTTCAAGCAATCCAATTTTATAAATTTGATAAAACACTACTTTATTGAGATGCTCTTAGGAAACATAAAATTACACAGTGCGGTAAATCTATATATGAAAAATAAAATAACATTTACAATGGAAAGCTAAACTATTTGCATGAAACAAAGTAAAACAAACTACTTAATCTTACAAATTTACAAAGGGATGCACATGGTTGATGGGGACCCTTCCATTGTCCAATGGCATTCCAACTCACAAAACTCACATTCTAAAATTCAATAATAGATAAGAACCTTCTTTATTGATAAACTCACAACTTTACACAATGGCAATTTATACTCCTAATCTCATTACATCAATAGCTCTTTACCTTACATCCCATTCCATCTCAAGCCTTGTTATAAAAAATTCTATAATTCTATTTCTTCTTTTCCTCCTTTTACCCCCCCCAGGATAGGAGAAAACTTCCCCTATTTATACAAAAAGATGAGAAGCTATCTCATTAATGAGAGTCCATGAATCTCTCCATATATCTCTAGAGTCATAATCAAAATAGGAAATGATAAGACACATGTCTTCTTAGAGTTTCAATACAAATAAGAAATGAGACACATATCCTTATGATCCCATGATATGCTCCACTCAAATCCGAAATTGGTTTTGGGAGGCCACATAAAGGTCTTTTAGAAGCTTCCCTTTGACCTACACATGTCAACAATCTCATCCCACTTGTTAGGTTTAATCATATGCACATTATTTTCTAATTTTTAACCATAAATTCATTTAAAAATGATAAGAGTTAATAAAGTTTGGAAAAACATAAATGTAACCCAATAATCATAATGGTAAGGTGAATGTAATGAAATGGAGGTAAATGTAATGAAATAGAGGTGGAGTGAAGGTGATAATATGGAAATATAAGTGAAAATGTAATGGAAGTGTATAAAAATTTCAAGGCGAGACTCTAAGGATTTCAAGAATATTAAGGATTTGAGAGTGGGAGGCAAAGTAGTGGAACTAGTGAGAACTAGGGTTTCAAGAATATTCAGGTGTTGAATGCCATGGAGGGGCGCAAAGGGGGGAGCTCCACCCCCTCCTACAGATAAGCAATAGTCAGTCGAGGTAAGAAACCATTGGAGACAGCTAAAAGTCTTTCAGGAGAAGGGAAAAGGAATAATAGTGAGGCGTAGGACCTGACCAATTCAAGGGAGACAACAATTTAAAAGGAAATGAGGAAGAGGACAAAAAATAGGATGCAAAAATGAAAACGCAAAAGTGTCCATGTAAGCCTAATGCTGAGGTCACACCTAGAGTAGTTTTAAATTATCCTACACTGCAGGTGCACAACAATCACATGCGGACCTATGCTATTATTTATAAATTCATGGGGTTATGGCCCACTGAGAAGGCGCTGCAGGCGTGGATTAAATACCACTGGAAACCTAAAGGAGGCATAGACCTACATCTTGGATCAAAAGGTTTCTTCATGGTAGTCTTCACAAATATAGAGGACAAAGACAGGGTGTTTGAGGGAGGGCCCTACTTCTATGTAGCTGCAGGCCTTTATATGCAACCCTGGATGATGAATTTCAAACCAGAATGCAAGACTTTCACTTCGGTCCCGGTTTGGGTAAGACTCTATTCCCTACCTCTAGATTACTGGAAAACTAAATCTTTATCTGCAATATGAAATAAACTAGGGCATTTTGTCAAAACTTCTGAGGCTAACAGAAGGGGAAAATACACTTCCTTCACCCGAATACGTGTGGAGATGGATCTCTTTAGAGCTCTATCGGACGAGGTCATCCTGGAAGTTTTTGATGAAGAATGGGTACAAACCGTGGATTATGAACATATTCCTTTCAGATGTCAAAGGTGCCATGAACATGGAAACCTATTTAGAGATTGCCCTCTTAGTAAAGTAAAGACCAAACGTAAAGATACCACAATGAAAGATACTAAAAGCTTTCAAAAAATGGGGTGTAAAGGAAAGGGGGGTAAAAGGGGGCCCAATAAAAATCAAACAGAGGGGAAATAAGCGAGTTAGAACAAGTTCCAAGTATTAGAAGAAGAGGAAGAGGCAAAAAAGGTAGATCAGGAAATGGGGGAAAACCAAGGAGGGAAAGATAAGGAGGAAAATAGTGTGAAAACACAGGATACTTAGAAATATATAGGGACTATGCTAAACAATGAGGAACTAGAATGGCACCAAGAAATGGCCCTGAGTGAGATGGAAATAGAGGATCATAAACTGTAGGATATTCTTGATAGAGAACACCTAGACCTAGAAGGCTTCTTGAAACAGGGGACCACGGGAGGGGTTGACTCATTACCTCAAGAAGAGTTTAACAAAGTGCAACAATTGTTCCTATGGAGAACCCAGACTAACAAGCTGGAAGGACAAGGACACACAGAAAGGAAAGGCAACGAAGGGGTGAAAATTATGAAAACCACACCAGGACTAGCTCCCAGGAATCGAGGAAGGAAAAGGGGCAGGAAAAAACTAAATGAGTTATTGATGGAATGTGGAAAACTAATGATAGATTCAGGTAAGATGAAATATCTAACCAGCTACTCCTTCACAAATCTTTCATAGTGAAGCTAACATATTGGAATATCAGAGGTCTAGGTAGTAACATGAAACAAAGGTTACTCAACAATAGAATGAAACAAGAAGCTTTGGTCATGATCTTTATCCAGGAAAATAAACGTTCCATTGAAAAAATAAAGGAGATACACAACAGATGGCTCAATAAATATGAGTTTCTAGAAGTCAAAGCAGACAAAATAGTAGGAGGTATCCTTACTCTTTGGAACCCCCAAAAGATTAGCATAATAGATGCTGAGGCATCTAGGAATTATTTATCAGTGGTTATTGAGCCTATTGGAGACAGGGAGATGTATTTAATTACAAATGTTTATGGGCCTCAAAGACTTGATGATAAACTCAGGCTTTTAGATTCTCTTAGGGATCTAAGAGATAGACTCGCAGAAATACATGGATAATGGGAGGGGACTTTAACATGATCAAATCCCTTACGAAGAAAAAGGGTGGGACTATAAATTTAGGCAAAGACTCTATATAATTTCATAATTTTCTTGACAACATGAAGCTAGTGGACATGGATACTAGTAATGGCCTCTTTACATGGAACAATAAGAGAGGAGGAGAGTCTCAAGTAGCCACAAAGCTAGACAGATTCCTTATCTTAGAGGAACTCATGCTCATAGGCATGGATATGACAATAAAAATTCTCCCCTTTGGTGGCTCCAACCATTGGCCTGTCCAACTTGAGGTTCAGGGCATTGGCACCCCCAAGAATAGACCTTTTAGATTTGAGAACATCTGGCTCACCCACCCAAATTTTATTAGCAACATTGCTAAATGGTGGATAGAGGATCTACAGATTCAGTGTACGAGAATGTTTCTACTGCACAAACGACTGAAACATATCAAGCTTAGACTCAAAGATTGGAACAAGAATGAGTTTGGCAATATTTTTGAAGTGAAAAAAGTTGTAGAAGGTAAAATGCAGGAGCTCAATCAAGCCCTTATCACGGATGGCTTTGATAGGGCAAGGGACAATCAAGCCACCAAGTTTCATCAGTACTGGGAGAATCTATGTAAACAAGAAGAGATATTTTGGAGACAAAAATCAAGGGTTCAATGGCTAAAAGAAGGGCAGAGAAACAAAAGGTTTTTCCACAGATCCACTATGGAGAACAGGTCGCATAATAGGATCTCAATGATCAAGGACTCTGAAGGTCAATTACTCAATACCCATAAAGACATAGAAGCTGTGTTGGTTCAGCACTTTCGAAATATCACAGAGGAGACCATCTTAGATAGAGATCATTTTATCAGGGACTTCACGAAGCACATTCCTAAATTAGTAACAAGAGAAGATAATTATAATCTCAATAGGTCGGTGAATGAAGATGAGGTTAGTGATGTTATAAAAGAAATGTAGAATGGAAAAGAGCTTGGCCCTGATGGTTTCAATGCTGATTTTTTTAAAGCTTGCTGGAACATTGTTAAGCAAGATATTCTAGTTGTCTTGGAGGACTCCAGAATGAGTAGAACCGTTCTGAAGGTGCTCAATACATCTTTCATCTCTCTGATCCCCAAATAGGACAATGATCTAACTCTAAACTAAATCAGACCCATAGCCTTGTTCAATGTGGTGTACAAGATAATATCCAAAGTAATTGCCAATAGACTCAAACCCCTTCTCCCCACTCTAGTTTCTATGGAGCAGACAGGTTATGTGGAGGGCAGACAAATTATAAATAACATCATCCAAGTGCATGAGGTGATGCATTCATTAGTAAGTAATAAGAAGGCGGGAATGATTATGCAACTGGACATAGCCAAGGCTTATGATAAGTTGAATTGGAACTACATCAGGAAGATCCTTCTAGCCTTCGGATTTGACCACAACTGGGTCAGGTGGGTCATGGCCCTAGTGACTTCTTCTAGTTTTTCAATTCTAGTTAATGGTTCTCCATCTAAAACTTTTAAACCTTTAAGAGGCCTCAGGTAGGGAGATCCTCTCTCCCCCTTTCTCTTTATCCTCATGATGGGAGGACTTGGCTGATCTATCAAGCATGCTAAAGAGGTGGGTATTATCCAGGGGCTCAGACTCTTTGAGACTAGACAGGCTTTGACCCATCAACAATTTGTAGATGACACTATGCTTCAGGGCATCCCCATGGTCAAAGAAGAGCTAGCATATAAACAAATCCTAAGTGACTTTGCCATTGCAGCTGGTATAGAGGTAAGCCTCTCCAAATCTAAGATTTTCTTCTTTAATACTAATATTGCTATTTAGCAGAATATCTCCAGAATTCTAGGCTTTCAAAGAGATGTGCTACCTTCCAAATATTTGGGAGTTCCACTAACTGACAAACCTCTGCACAATAGTATCTGGGAGCCATTGTTTAACAATATGCAGGACAAGACCAAGAAATGGACCATTAGATCTTTGAACTTGGCAGGTTGACTGGTGCTTACCAAATCTATTCGTAAATCAATCCCCACCTTCATTCTTTTAGCCTTTCCAGCTCCAAAAGGAGTCTTGCATCAATTTAGAATCATTCAAAGAGACTTTCTTTGGGGTAAATGGGAGGAGAAAAAGAAATGGGCCTTGGTAGTCTGGAATACTATTTTCAGACCTAAAAACCATGGAGGTCTTGGTCTATATGACCTGGAAGTGTTAAACAAAGTTTTAGTGGCTAAACTATGGTGGAGATGGGTAAAAGATATAGAGGCATAGTGGGCTCGTATTTGGAAGGATAAATACGCTAGTAATTGGAAAAACAGTAACCTTATAAGGATATATGACATCATAAAAGGCTCCTACATCTAGAATAAAGCGTGGGAGAATAGAAGCATAATTCAAAAGAATAGTTTCTGGGAAATTGGAGAAGAAGATCTAGCTTTGTTTTGGGAGGATAAATGGCAAAAAGAACCTATACTACTAAAAGAGGACTTTTTGGAACTCAAGAATGATACTAAAACCAAAGGACTTCTTTGGGTAAAAGATTTTTGGGATCAGACTGGCATTGAATGAAAATGGCGGACCTAGAAGAATATGGAGTTTAGGGATGACAACCCCTTGAAAGTAAAAGCTGATGCACTTCTAGCAATTTTGGACCAAAGGAAAATACTAGTATAAGAGGATGATGACCAACTTAGATGGGGCAATAATAATGAAGGCACCTTTAATCTTAAGAAGGAAAAGTGCTTAGTCCTGGAGCTTGATTCTAAGGAACTAGATAGGGTTTGGCAATACCTATGGACACATCAAGGATGGATGAAAATGAAACTTTTCATGTGGCTGGTTCATCATAAGAAAATTCTTACTTGGGAGAACATTAGAAAGAGGGGTGTTCTGGGACCTTCTAGATGCCAGCTTTGCGAGTCTCAAGAGGAAACGATGGAGAACCTACTCAACACCTACATATTCACCTCCAACTTGTGGGATGCTTTTTCCTTCATTTTCAGAATGATAGATAGGGACAGAGGGAGCATCACCAATACCCTTAATAAATGGAGAGGAAACCTTTCAGATTATGAAATAACCAGCAAAGCTTGGGATTTAACTCTAAGTTTCATACTATGGAATGTATGGAAGGAAAGGAACAATAGAATATTGAAACATAAAAAAAAAGTTCCTACCAGAGCATCATGACTCAGATCTTAAGTCATATCAAGGAGACAGTGGGAACTTTATTGCAAACTCACCCAAATAATCCTCCTTTAGATGCTGATTTGCAAATACTTCTTCAGTTGGGTATGTAGGGGCTTATTCCACAAGGCATGGACAAGAAGGTAAAGAAAATAGCCACTGAAAAAGATTTCTGGCATCCTCCCCTTCATGGTTTCATGAAATTCAACATAGATGGAGCCTCAAAAGTCAATCCGGGTACTGTTGGTTATGGTGGGATGTTAAGGGATGAAAATGGATGCATCCATTTTATTTTTCATTACCATCTCGGAAGGGCCACAAATAATATGGCGGAGCTAATAGCATTAGAAAAAAGTTTAGATATCCTTAAGCAGGAAAATCTTCAGAACATCATCATTGAAGCTGACTCTGAGATAATCATCAATTCGGTCAAGAGAATCTATTGTGGTTCGATGTTGGAAAAGGTCTAAAAAAAATGGAGGCTACTTCAGGTCTTCCAAAGGATACAATTCCACCTTTTGCACATGAGAACAGTAAGCTTCGCTCAGGTGTGAAGGATGGCCAATAAATTGGGGACATTCTAGCTAATAAAGGGGCTCTCTACACCAAAGCAATGTCAATTTCAGATGGCAAGAGATTCCACATGGTAGTTTGAGGGAGAATTGTCTCAATTAGGCAGATGAAGACTATTCGCTCTATCGAAACAAAGTAGGTCATCAGCCGTAGAGACTGGGTCTAGGTGATAAGGATCCTATATGAAGTGGTGTTTTAGTGGTGCTTTAGCAATAGGGATGCATATCTCTGCCAGCTTTCTCAGCCTAGGAAAGTGCAATCACAGGGGTCTTAGATGGAAGTTGCTTGGCAACCAACGATTCTCGGATGCTCGGATGGTGAATATCAAGGTTGGTGTGATGAGTTCCTTCTTCGTGGGGATCAAGCAAATGAGGTGCAAAGGTGAAGTGAAGGACCACAGTCTCAGCTTTCTCAGTCGACATGAAACCATCTAAATTACTAGTTGTGGTGTCAATACCGGCCGAGGGGTGGTTTATGGTATATAGCACACCCACAAAGCCAGGAGCGGTTTTTCTATCGTGAGAGTGATTCCACTCACCACTCTACACGTGGCCAAGGTAGGAGAGAGAAAACTGCCCTCTTCGAATAGTAATTCTTTGAACATTTTAATGATGTGATATGATCCTCCACCATTGGATTGGGCAAGGATAATCAACGGCTATGATACAGTGTCCTTGTTGGTGGGTCCAGGCGAGGCATTACTATCTGTGGTGTCAATACCGGCTGTGGGGTGGTTTACGGTATATCATGCGCCCACAAAGCTGCGAGCGTTTTTTGTTTAGTTATGATCGATTCCACTCACCACTCTACACATGGCCAAGGTTGGAGAGAGAATACCACCCTCATCGGGTGGTAATTCTCTAAGCTTTTTGTCCTTGCGATATGATCCTCCACCGTTGAATTAGGCAAGGTTATTCAATGGCTATGATTCGGTGTGCTTGTTGGTGGGTCTGTGTGGGCCACTCATATTTTTCTTTTACTCTCTCTATTGTATGGGTCTCTAATTACTTCAACCTTTAGGTTTGGGAGTAAACCTTAGGCTAAATAGTTCAGCGTCTAGTTGTTTGTATTATATGTATTTTCTTCCTTTTGGTTAATTGAAGTAGAAGGCCCGACTCTTGCATTAGCAAAAAAAAAAAAGAATAACAATTTCAAGGCCGAATAGAGCCTTCTATAGGTCGATGCATACGTACTAGTAAATGGACCAGCTATTACAAGATCTAGGTGGTTGTAGCTCCCTTTCAGTAGAAGCTAGAGAGCGAGAGAAGGTTGTAGCCTTCTGTAGGTGGGTGCCTCCGTAACGATATGAGTCTGCACTAGTACAAGATTGTAAACAATTTTTTCTTATATTAAAAGACGACAATAACAGGTGGTTTTTGTCTCACATTGGGTTTCCACCTTAAATCTTAGTGTTCATGTGTGTTTCTTATGTGTGATGGTTTATTCTGTTACTAATGCACACGGTTACTATTTATATTGTTAATAAAGTACTATTGCATTGATGAAATATTAACATATGATGAATTAACTAAATCATAATCTCACTGGATATACGTTGGTTTCCTTAAAGACAGTTGTGTGTGCACGCGAGTTACCTTCATTAATGTAGTGTATATAAATTAGAGTATGAAAAGAAAAAGTTATTGATTTGACTAATATTGATTCACCCCTCCCCCCCTCTTAGTATTATTTCTGGCAATTGGTATTAGAGCAAGCCCTTCAGAAGAAACTTGATTGCTTGAAGGGAGATCTTTCAAAATGAACAATCACGGAAGCATTGGATCTATCAGACCACCAATATTCAATGGAAACAACTTGGTATATTGGAAAATACGAAATAGCATGTATCTTCAGTATCTTGGAGTTAATGTTTGGGAAAGTGTGGAGAAAGGATATCAATATCAAGCAGCAGTCCCCACAGATCCAACATAAAGGAAAACATATGAAATCAACACCAAAGTTGTAAACATCTTATTGGGAAGATTATTAGAATCAGAATTTGTCAAACTCATGTAGCTCAACACAACCAAGGAATTATTGGGTAGAATCATTCATATCTACGAAGGAGACTCCCAAGTAAAACGTGCTAAACTACAAATTCTAACTCTCAAGATGCATAATGATGAAAGTATTTCTAGTTATTTCTTCCAAGTAGATGAGATTGTAAATCATATGAGAAATCTAGGTGAAGAGATAAAGGAAGGTACTTTAGTTGAGAAGATTTTGAGATCTTTCTCTTCTAAATTTGAGTCAAAAGTGTCTTCCATAAAAGAAAAATAGGATCTTCAAACTATTACTATGACTCAACTCCATGGAATCCTAATTGCCTTTGAAATGAGAAAAGAAGGTCCATCAGATATGAGAGAAGTCACTTTTAAAGCATCAGCAAAGGGAAAAGAAAAGGAAGATCAAAATGAATCAAGACACATTTAAGAAGAAGAAGATTAGGTAAAATTTTTCAAGAAGCTTCAACGGGGTTCTGGAAGATTCAGAGGTAAGCTACCATTCAAATGATTTTCTTGTGTTAGAGTTGGTCATTACACTGCTAAATGCCCTCATGTCAAAGGAAAGATGTCTACAGAAGGTAATAGAAGTTATTATACTCATGATGATAGTGATGGCTTGTCCAATAGTGATGAAGATGATCAAGAAATTAAATTACTCATGGCATATAAAAATGATGCCTTAGAAAAGGAATATTTCCTTAAACAAATCAGTCAACTCAAAATCAGTTTGGTAGAAAAGGATACAGTCATAAACATAGTGACACATCAACTCACTAAAAAGGACAAACACAATGAATTGTTAGAATGTGAAGCAGTAAGTCTAAGAAAAGAACTCGAAAAGACAAAGACTCTGAATCTTAGATTTGTTAAAGGATGAGAAATGTTAGATGAAATCATCAAAGTTTAGCATTCGCCTATTATAAAGACTGGTCTTGGTTTTCATGAAGGTTAATCTAGCTCATAAGATGAGGTAAGGAACTCCAATGCAAAATGTGAAATGATCAACAAGGAGATAAAAGGTCAACCCCATCAACAACCAAGGAAAGAAAGACTTCAAAGGAAAACATTTCCACCTAACTATGGAAGGGATAATTATTTCTTTTCTCTGACAAATAATGTTGAATGTTTTAAATCTCATAATTTTGGACATGTTATAGCCATATGCAGAATTAGAATGGTTCAAGACTGTCACACATAAAGATCATCAAATTCTAGGTACTTTAAGGGATATTGTTTTACTTGCAATATGTTTGTTCACAAAGCTATTGATTTCAACAGAAGGAATATGAAACATATAAGATGATACGTGTGTAACAAGTTCAGACATAGAGAAAACGAATGTAAGAGGAAATTTCGGCCACCATACCGAAAGGAGAAAACATCATCGCAATCCAAGGTATTGAAGAAGAAGGAATTATTGTCAGAAAGATGTGGCATAGATCAGTTTATATACATAACAGACCCAACATGAGCTGAAAGTGTAAAACTTCAAGATTCCTATTCTCATGCACAGTTATTGTGAAGAGAAGTAATGTATATACGCGAGTTAGAAGTTCCACAGTCATGTATATGGTGTTTTCGAGGAAAAAGCACTGGGAAAGACTCATAAAAGTGATCTAATATGGTTCAATCAATTATCAATTATCTGTTATGTTCTGATTGATGATGGTTACAATTTGTTGATGATATGTGGAAGTATTTTTGGCCCACATACGCTATTAATAAGTTGATGAGTAATTGGTTGATGATGATGCCTTGATGATTCTTACTAACAAATGTAATGATCATATCTAATAGTGAACAGTTGGCATAGCTTCAGGGGGAACATATGTTTTTAATAATACATTGTTGGCATTCTATTAGAAGACCTTGGTACATGATGATAATTATATTGCTTGATCCACATAGTTGTTTGATCCGGGTGACTCTTTTGATGATGGACATATATAGGTTGTTGATCTTGATGCTGCTAACAGATGCTAATGGTGCATATCATATATGGTGTATGATAGTTACTGATGGCTATCATGGTCCTGATTAGATTGTTGGTCCTTGATTATAAATTTCATGTATATCATTTGATGTAAAGGTCATGAAAGGACCTAATTTGTAACCCCACTATGCATGGGAAGGATGATGTCATAATTACTATTCCAGACATATATAAACATTTGGTATATCCACATTTGGTTGGGTGGATGAGTCACATTTGGTGTATCCCCACTTAGTTGGGTGATTGATGTATGTATGAGTCATTGGTCTTAGGGAAGCCATACTCACTTAGTTGAGTTATAGAGTCATGTTATTATATTGAAAGATATCTTTGTAGACTCTGCATATTCTCAGGGGGAGCATGGACAACATAATGAATATCAAAGAGAAAGAATATCTTGGTCTGCCCTTTTCCCTCGATGTCAAAAGGGGAGAGTATCTTGGTGTTGTGGTTTCCATCAAGTCGAAAGGGGGAGATTATTTGCATTATGATAGAGAGGTTGTCCTTGATGGAAACTCACATAGATGCCAATTCACAATGCAATAGGTTAGCAATAAAGGATTATAGATTAGACTCTAGAGGTTGAAGAAAGAGAATTATACACTAGTTCAATTTTTCTAGGTAATGTGTACGTGTAGGTCCACAGAACAAAAAGAGCATATACATGAACTATTTGATCCCGCAAAGAATACCATAGGCCATAAGTGGTTTTGGTCCGAGGTATTGAGAAATGCATAAAACTATATAAGGAGGAGAAGATCATTAGGCCAGAGTGTGCAAGTGAATGGGTTTATGAGGAATACCTCTATTTGAAGTATATGTTATGTTGCAGGGGCTATGATTATGAGATGATTTGAAATATTTTGTGCACCTTCAATACAATGTTAGATCAATATCATAAGAAATGAAATGACTTATCATTGCATGATCTGATGTTGATTGGACTAGATCTGAATACTAATGCATGTTTTATTTTGTAAATGTTATGATATGGGTATGACTAAAGTTTGGAATAGTTGTGAAGTTTTAAGTTAGTATTTGCAGACCAATATGCTAGTTCACTATGTTAAAAACAAATATACACGTTGGTTCAACACATCAAAGTAGTGTATACATTATGAAATAAAAATTTTTAAGTTGTCGTTGGTTCTAGTTGTTATTGGAGAGTTTTGTGTTATGCACTATGTTCTGGTGATAGTGTTCTGAATGTTTAGATTGATTGATAGTATTTTCTTCAGTGATGATGAGTTTTCATTGATTGGCTGTATTATAGTGGTTATTGATTTTGAGCTTCAATGATTGCTGATGGGTCCAGTATAAAAATTGGATGAAACATGGCCTTCAGATTGTGGTGTTGTGTTCCAGGAGCATCCAGTCTAAAAATTTATGAAACGTGGTCCCTGGAGCAAGAGAAAAGTTCGTAGCCTTCTATAGGTTGATGCCTACGTACTGGTAAACATATCAGCCAGTACAAGATCCAAGGGGTTGGATCTCCCTTCCATTAGCAGCTAGAAAACAAGTAAATGTTGGAGCTTTCTATAGGTCAATGCCTACGTACTAGTAAATAGATCGACTAGTACAAGAGCTAGGTGGTTGTAGCTCCCTTCCAGTAGAATCTAGAGAACTATAGAAGATTGTAGCCTTCTGCAGGTGGGTACCTACATACTGGTATGATTCTGCACTAGTACAAGAAAATAAACAGGTTTTTCTTACATTAAAAGAAGACAATAACAGGTGGTTTTTGTCTCGCATTGGGTTTCCACCTTAGATATTGGTGTTCATGTGTTTTTCTTTTGTGTGATGGTTTATTATGTTATTAATGCACATGGTTACTGTTTATATGGTTAATAAAGTACTGATGCACTCATGAAAGATTAACATATCATGAATGAATTGGATCATAAGCTCACTAGATATATGATGGTTGTCTTAAAGACAATTACATGTACATGTGAGTTACCTTCATCGAAGTAGAATATATAAATCAGAGTATGAAAAGAAAAATTTATTGATTTGAATAATACTAATTCACCCCTGCTCTCAGTATTATTTCCAACAAAAATCACTTAAGATAAAGTTTTGGTCGACACATTTCGAACCAACAATTATCGCATTCCTTTTTGGTACTAATATTGAATATGTACTAGTGATTTGAGGGTAGGATGTACAAAATCTCTGGGTTCGAGGGAAAATCCCATCTCAGGAATGTCTACATTGTCAGAGATGCTAGTTTCATCAGATTGGGGCCCTGGTTTGGATGTTGTGGTTTTCTTGTAGCATTTGGAAGTTGACCTGCCTATTTCTGATGGGTCACGAAGAGATTCTCCCCCTCAAGTTCTGGTGGATGATGAATTCATTGTTTGACAGAAAGGAAAAAGATAGATATCTAAAGCTAGGAGACTTAGTACTTAAATGAGATGTTAAGAGGGAAGATAAAGGAAAGGATGGAAAATTTTATCCCCTTTGTTTGGACCCTTTTAGGATTGTTGAGGCAAAAGGGAACAACACCTTACTATTGGAAAATATAGAAGAAGAAGTGCCTTGATTGCATGTAAATGGGAAGCTTCTTAAGCTTTACTTCCAACACTAAAAGGGTCCACTCCTATTCACTATAAAAATAGGTGAGCCATTTGTAAATAACCATCACTTCTTTCTTTTTTCTATTTCTATTTTGTCTTATGAAATTCTGAATCAAATAGCTCCATTCCCAAAGAATAAAGCACTAATCTATAGTTTCTTAATGCATTATATCTAATACACTATCCCTAGTTGGAGCCAATGTTGTTATCCTTCATCATCATTTTCAAGCAGTTGATACATCAAAGCTAGGGCTAATATCCAAAATTTATTTTTAAATTAGCCTTTGAACCATTGGTAAAGCCCCCTAAGTAAAAAATAATTAAGTCACCCATGGGGCCACTATCAGGGCGTAGAACCAAAATGGAAGGGCTAAAAGTGCAAAAGTTCCTAAAAATACCCCTATCAACAAAGCGTAACATGGAAGAGGGGTGCTTTTATAGAAGGATGTCTTGTTGGTTAAATATTGAATGGTTTCAGGGTGGATCATCATCCATCTCTATGCAAACAACCCCAGGGGGGGGGGGGGGCGGCGGAACCTGTGCGAACGCAATACATGCACCCCCCATGGAGTTGAAAAGTCACACCTAGAACCTGTGCGAACCTCTCGCTAACTAACTTGTTGGAGGATGGTGGGAGTGAGGACTATGCACCACATGGGCTAATCTGTAGCCGCCTTTTCAACTGAGTGTGGATTCAAAGATAAAACAGTAACTTCAACCGCCCCCACTCCTGTCCACCTATCCCCACCATCGCGTAATCGCACCGAGCCACATGTCCCTCCTATGATGTCACCCCCATGCAAGTTGACCCTTACCCTCACTCCATTTATAAAATCCTTCTTGCCTTGCCATTTTCAAACTTTCTTCTTAGTTTCACCACTCTACCGCCAGTCTCATGTCTAGAATGCCATTTGACCTCAGTTGAAGAAGTAACTCCTCCTGATGTCATTTTCGACCTACTACATGACAACCAGTTAACTAGTTGCTCTTGTCCACATGTAAATATCTCAAATACTCATAAAAAAATGAATAGGGTTTTTCCTGAGGCCCGAAAGGCTTGGGAGGCCAAAGACTCTTCCAATGTCAACTGCCTCATGGACACAGCGGCACAAATTGTTGACCCTGCATGGGCCTACCACCTCGGTGACCTCCATTCTTACCTGTATGGAAACTATGTGAGGGGGGAAGACCCATTTCTAGGAGTTCTATGTGCTTATAGGACAACGTGCAAGAAACTAATGAGACATACACCTTTCTGGCTGGTCTATGGAGTGGAAGCCGTAATGCCAATGGAGTATATTATTCCTAGTCTATACATAGCAGCGTTTACATGTATGACAGACTGTGGAGCCCTGGAGGAGAGGCTTGCATAGCTGGAGGAACTTGAAGAGGAATTATTTTTGGCTAGATTCCATCAACAGGTACAAAAGCAGTGCAAAAAGGCCTGAAACGATTGACATATTAAGTTGCACACCTTCAAGGTCACAAACAGAGGCACAGTGCAACTGGAAAAGCTAAATGGAGAACCTTTCCCAAGCAAAGTGAATGGAAGTCGATTGAAGCCATACACCGGTGGCCCAGCTATTTGACTAACCAACAAAAGCACAGTCTTCACGCTCTATGTATCTAAGCAAAGGCATAAGACTATAAACAGATGTAGGGGATGCAGGAATAGATATAGGGGAGCAGTTCCCACACCGCACAAGAGATGCAACATGCAACCATTCAATGCACTACAAGAGATGCAACATGCAACCATTCAGTGCACTACTAACCTTGCAATAGTCCGAGTAGAGTTGGGAGGTCTTCGTGCTAAGATCTCTGCATCAACAGAGTGAATCGAGGGCGAGTCATGATTTCTGTGTTCGGGCCCCGTTGGGCATGGGATGCCCCCAAGGCAAGTTTTGAGGCTTAAAGCCCAAGTTTTGACTAAGTCCGATGTAAGGACTCCGCAATTTATGGGCGCGGAGCATGAAGATGGTAAATAACTCAGAGGGTTGTCTACCCTCATGTTTTTAATGTAATGTTAGTTTGAGAGATCTACCCATGGTCTTCCGACCATGGGATTGTATACATAGAGCGACGCTCTAAGTGTAAAGAAATAAATATAGCAGAGGAATGAATTAATGAAGATGTAATATGGAAGCATTGAACCTAAGTGTAGAGTCATGTCTTTGGGTCATATAGTAGGAGAAGGCTCTGCAGTTGAGTGCTAGAGGCCTAGTAGTCCGCAGCTGAGTGCATGGACCCTTGCAGCTGAGTGTGCAGGGCAGGTTGAGTCTGTAACTGATTGAAGCATTAATAAAGAGAAGTTTTACAATATTTCTGTGTATCTTTTCCTATTTTATGCATTGAAGTATATTGGGTATGAATTGCAAGTTTACTGTTTATTTGCTGCGCAAAATTATATGAATGTGCTAAATAAGTGAATATAATGTAAGGTTTCTGTTTACACGAAAATAACTAACTGTTATAAGAAGATAAGTAAAATCCACGGTGTGACTTGGGAAAATAGCAAAGATCGCTGCTCTAGCTGCATGAAAGCCCCACAACCCCTAGTTAGGGTTGCACGAAGACGAATACAACAAGGGTGCAAAGGCCTTGTAGGCCAAGAAAGTGCACGAAGTAACCTATGTGAAAGTATTCATGGTTGGACTAAATCAACCCCTCAGACATCTCAAGGGTGCAGAAACCTAGTTCTAGCATCCCCCCATACTGCTTCAGGTGAGATCTCAATTCGCACTCCATAGACTGTTGCTGAAAGGGTCAGTAGTACAGGGATTTGTTTGGCTAATTAAATCTAAACCTGGGTCAGGCCTCAACAAGCCAACAGGCCTTTGGGAGTCTCAAATACCTTGGAATGATTGTCCAAAACTTTTTGGAGATCTTGAGGAATACATGATTTTGATGCGGGAACCTCCAGTGAACATAACTGTGCAATTACGTCCCTTTTTTCTTTATTTAGAAGTTTTTTCATGTTGTTAGAGCTGATTATATTTCCTAATTTCCCTATGATACCCCTCAATTCAACTTCCTTTCCTTCCCAAAAAAAATTGAAGAAAAGTTCTTGAAAATTAAAATCTATCGTACCCAAAGATTGTAGCCATTGAAATCCTAGTACAACATTAGCACCACCCATTGGAATGGAAAGCATTGAAATATTCATTATATATTCTCCCATGGATAGCTTGATATTATGGAACTTTTCAAAGAAATTTATGGTTCCTCCATTTACAACCATCACTTGACACTCTGGTGCTAGATATATGAATCAATTCAATTCCTTGGCTATCTTACAATGAATAAAATTATGGGTACTACCCGAATCAATCAACACTATTACCTTTTTCTTCTTGATATGGCCTTCTATCTTGAGAGTTTAAGGGGTGGTAATTATTTCCAGGGCATTACAAGATATGGGTGGATTCATTTCTTCATTATCTAGGGTCAGTTCCTGGTGTATATCCTCTTCTTTTGACATTTCTTGTTCCTTTTCTTCCTCCTCTTCAAAATCTATGTAAAATAATTTCTTCTCAGCACACTTATGAGCTTTAGTGTATTTTCTATCACAACTATAACAAATCCCTTTTGCTCTTTTTTCTTCCAATTGTTATGGTGTCAACCTTGTAGGTTATGGAAGGTTAGGGGAAGCAACACTTCCATCTTTATAGTTGTGAGTGGTAGGCTTGCTTGTTGCCATAATTTTTCTTTGATTTTTTCTTGCCAACCTAAAATCCTTCTCTAATGAATCAGGTTCCCAAAGGGGAACCTCATGTTGGATGTTATCCTTTAAAATCCCTATGAAAACATCAATTCTATGCTCCTATAGAATATCTTTTACCCTTATATTCAATTTTTGGAATTCCTCAATGTGCTCCATCATTGAACCCTTTTGTTTGAAATTTATCAATTGGATAAATAAGGTGTTGTTTTTTGTATCCTCATAATGTGCTACCATTTCCTGCATAAAAATTGACCAAGTGACAATTTTTTTATGAGAGCAAATCCATCGATAACATACAAAATTATTGGGTTGTAAATATAAAGTTGCAATGCATAGCTTTTGTGTGTTTTTCACATTATGGAGATCAAAATATTGCTCCATCTATATTATCCATGTTATGGGATCCTTGCCATCAAACTTCCTCATATCGATCTTTAGAGCATGGTGGGTCTTCAATCCAAGATTAGATTCTAAGGAATCATGATTAACATTTCTTTTGTTCTAATAATAAGTTTCCACTACTACCTTTTTGCCATTAGGAAGCATTTCTTGAAGTAACTTTGCTAAACCTCCCTTCAAACCTTCCATGTGTTTCTTCAAATCTTTAATGTTTACTTCTAAACCATATGTCTTCGATTTCATGCCATCAATATTATCTTCCACGCCATTCATCGTAGCTTTCAAACCATTCATCTTAGTTTCCACAACTTTATTTAAACCATCCATCTCAGCTTCTGTTACATTTTGTGAGAGTGAAATTTGTTGCACTTTGTGTCGTAATTTTGATATATCATGTTGCAATTCCTCCTCTTCTTCATGGGGCATGGTAGATCTTTCTGGTTTCTTACAAGGTGTTTCCATTTCCTTTCTTCAGGGTATCAACTAATCATAATTATTCTTCACTATGCCCTTTGAATTACTTCAAACTATTTTTTCAAACCAAACTTATGCAAAATTTTAAAAAGACAGCACACATTTTTTCGCTTTGTAGGAGTTCGATATTGAATCTATTGTATCTCTATCATTTCAGATCTCCAAGGTCTAAAATTTCATTTGGTAGTAACCCTTGCAGTCCTCTTTCCAACCCCACAAATATGATCAATATTGGAGTCTCCAAGAAAGTGTTATTCCAAATATCCCACGATGGCTTGATTATAGACTGGTTCAATAAAGAGAACTTGTACAATGTTCCACGTGTCACTATTTCGACCTTCGGACCTGGAAATGATAAAAATAAAACTAATGTTCGTGTTATTTCTAAAACTTTTTATGAAATTTGAATCTAATGCATAGAGAGAAAGTTAGGATGATCTTCCCCCGGTCACCTTTTTTATATATAATTCGGGAGCCTACAAAAACCCTAAATTCCTTGGATCGTCTGTACAAAAATGTAGTGTGAAAATATATGAAACTTATACCCAAGGTTCATCATGATTTTTCCTCAACTGGGTTTTAATTTCATCTTGTGACACTTCGTATACAATAAGTTATGGTGAATATTCCACGATGACCTATTTGAAACAATGAAACCCCATAATCCAAAGCTCTAATACCAAATGTTATGCAAACAACTCACAAGATAGAAGAAAATATAGATCAACAACTTGAAAATCAGCCTCTTTGAGGGGGAAACCTCCTTTACGTTACACAAATGAAAATTTCTTGGATGATACAAATGACAAGACCTCCTTTCTATATATAGGAGTCTAAGGGGTCCCAATACACTGAGAGCCTACATAATGATAATATTGTAGGGGCACAACAATAACAACAATGGACTTCTATGGGGCACAATAATAACAACATGGGGACTATATGGCTCAATAATACAATAAGGGGGTTGCACTAATAACAATAAGGGGTTACACTAGTAGCATAGGGACACAACAAAGTTACATGAGGTAGATACTCCTGTGGCCTTACAATCTTCATAACTATGAAGGTATACTGAGAGTATGCTTTAGTTTATTTACTTTGTATGTAAGTCTAATAAGGGAAACAAATAGTTATAAGAAGTTACACAAAAATAAAAGGAGAAAAAGGGGTATAAGAAATATGTCTAGGTATTTCTGTGAAATAGTTTATGTTATTACCATTTTATATTATAGAAAGTCTAGTTCCTTGAAAGTTCTTGATCGAGATATGTTATCATAGAATAAAATAGAAAAGAGGAGAACTATTACAAATAATATTGTATATAAGTTACTGTTAGTATAGAACTCTCACATCCTATTATAAATGGAGGAAAAAAACAAAAAATAACTAAACATTAATATGTCGTAGGGATGTCTAATGAATGGAATATCATAGGTTAGTTGGAGGAATTGGTAGGAATCAAGGGATAGTAAAGTGTTCTACTAACTATTAAGATAGTATAATCCATGAACTACATAAATGGATATGGGTGACCACCAAATTAAACATACCTAATTTCTATTATGTGCATCCCATAGAACATGATTGAGAAACATAAGCCAATAATAATCAAGTCTCTATGAAGATGCAATTGTTGCCTATATTAAAGAAAAACAAGGGTACATGATTAGCACACTCACAGCCATAAAAGAAGGAGATACCAGAGTATTAATACACAACCCAAATTTCCCATATCTCAGAAGAATATGAACAATAAAAAACAAGAAATGTTTATATTAGTGGTACCTAATTTCATACAAATGCAAAGGCATATAAGAAACTTCAAAAAAAAAAAAAAAAAAACTAGTATATATCCATGTTAAATTTACAAATTTAATCATACAAATTCACCGAGATCTATAACTAAGCTAAACCTTGTATAGGTAGTGTCTAATAGGCCAATCCAGGCTATAAAGAAAATTATTTGAGAGGAGCATAAATAATTTTCCCAAGCAACATAAAAACCTAGAGAGGGTTTGGACCACTGAGGCCACGAAGGACCAGCACCATGGCATAGGACAAAGTGGGTCATGTCTAGTAAGATGTCGACGTGGACGAGAGAAAGTGGCACCAACAATTAACTCAAGATCAAGATAAACACAAGTTTTAGAGTAATAACTCATGGATAATTGCTTACCTAAAACCCAGATAACAAACATAAATTAGACCTCGACCATTTAAGAAAAAAAAACTTGCAAAATGCTGGAGATAAAAATAAATTTAAAGAAAAAGAGAAGTTACCTGTTGGGGTGATAGTCGGTAGCTATGGTGTAGAACTATGTGATTGTGTTTTCATTTATCAAATGGCTATTAGAGTATATTTGTCTCATCCTAAACTAGAGTTTAATGATGATAACTATCAAATTTCTAGATTAAAACAATTTACTGGGCATATGGCCTGACACCACCTTATTATAATTACTATTATTTATTGCACATGGAATCATTATGGACAGGAAAATTTGAGCTAGAGGGAGAATAGTCCTACTTGTCATAAGGTTTTCAAGAAAATGTTAGAACATATAAACCTAGTTCGCAGAGATTATAGACAAAAAATTGTATACATCCAACAGGGGAACCAGAATTTGCCTGTTATAGAGAAGCAAAAGAACATTCCTAAAAGGGTCGCATATATATTAACTATTGGTCAAAAAATAAAATGAAATATTGGGAATTATATATATATATATATATAATATATATATATATATAATATATATATATATATATATATATATATAATATATATATAGATATATAGATGAGGTAGAGAAAGGAAAGAGAGGAGAGAGATGACTTAACTAAGTAGCTAGGAAAAATGATATCCAAATAAATAAAATAGGAAGTATCAAAAGAAACCAATTACTGTAATATGCCCGGAGTAGAAACAAAAGGAAATATTCCACCAATACCTCCTAAAAATTACATCACTAGGTGTGCTCTGTTCGGAAGTAGTATGAGGTGAAAAAGAACCCCACAAGAAATTGACATGAAACAAATATGCTAGTAAAGAAGTGGAATGTGAACATGTGAAATTTTCGTTACTTGAAGGAGTCGTTGTTCAGTAATCACCTTGGAAAAATGCAGTGTCAGGTTGATTCTATGTACTTTGCTAGTAAAAAATAAACATGGAAGTGGAGTCAAAAATAAAGAAAATATAATTTTCTAGTTAACCTTAACCCACATTAATCCACAAGAACACATATACTAGGTCACATATTAAATGGAACCCCACTAACTTATTGAGGGATCATCAAAAATTCGACAGGAGGTAAGGGAAGGAAGGAGTCGAATGCAACTAGAGCCTTGTATCGGGCCACATGTGTCTAGAACCTCTACCTCCATCTATGCCCATGACACCATTCAGTAAAATATAAAAGAGAATCAAAGAAAAAAAAGTCGTTTCTAATTCCAAGTTGAGGGTTAGGTTTATGAAATTCATTCTCCATCCTTAGATTTCACTAACAGAATCTAGACCATTCACCGGGGTAGGTGCTTAGTTCCCACGTGGTCTTCACATGGAGTGAGGTTGTGTGGCAGTGACCAATTCATCACATGCCTTTCAAGAACCCCACTCCCTAGGTGTTTTTAAATTACATATGAAAATATTGAGAAATAAGACCGAGAGTACTTAAGATAAAGAAAACTATACCTCTTCTCATAGCCAACTATGCATTGAGACCTATGTGTAAGGTGCAAAGATATTCTTGATAAACAAAAATAAATAAATTATACCAAAATGTTTTAAATCAAAACCGCACGATCAGATCACACATATGATTTCACCAAGTCAACCTTGAACAACCTTATTCTAACATCAAAAATAGAAATGTGGTTATTGTTTGACTACTTGAGTAGGTGGAAGAGTGGAATACTACTAGCTAGATCATAGGTGGAAACCAACTCAATATATAACATCTTTAGGAATAGCGAGTGTATCAAATTACATCAGCATGGAGTAAATTTTTATAAAGAGTGATAAACAATCATATGATGGTATAAGAAAGAATATGTATATATAGGAAAACAATATATATATGTAGTCAAAAGATGGGTATGCTACAAACCCATAGCAAGGGGGGTAGCCATTATGGAACTCTAGCTCCCAACGTATAGTTATGGGAATCAAACCTAGAATTTTTTACTTCTTGTCTTATATAATTTACCTTAGACTCAGAGTGAACTTCACCATCAGACCTATCTCACCGAGAGAAACTTGGTGATGTGAAATATTACCTTAACAAGACCTTCAGATATGGAGATATTTCATCTCAAGGAATAGACTAATTTCATGAACCTCTTTTCCCTCTACCACATGGCACTTTGCCAAAGGTGTTAGTAAAGTGTGTGGGGTAGTTGGATCTAGTCTAACTTACTCGACGCGTTCTCACTTCTCTCAATCTGATCCCTCATCTCTAACCTTATCGCATTCCATCTTACAATCATGCCTGATAAACCTCCTCACCACAACTTGACTTCCTACCTCCAACCTTGTTTAGTACCCAACCTCTAAGGGTATTTCTCTCTGTCCTTCTATATAGTCGAGGTTGGTTGTCTTCTCCTGAGGCAGTATTATTCCGCACCCATCCCAACTTTTGA
Organism: Pinus taeda; assembly: GCA_000404065.3. Lineage (NCBI taxonomy): Eukaryota > Viridiplantae > Streptophyta > Pinopsida > Pinales > Pinaceae > Pinus > Pinus taeda. The sequence continues at coordinate 36,607 of APFE031670796.1, forward strand.
CCTCTCACCTGAGCTTAATATTCTTACTTCACAAGGGGTCTATTTTTGACAAACCATTATGTTGTGCAACCTCAGAAATCATTTTGATGTTTCCATGTGTAAGGTCCATTTTCTAACCAACCACTTCCTTATGTCATATCAACAACTAGCCACAGGTCGCCATTCAAAGGGTTTACTGCTCTTAGGTAGGATAAGGTGTACGCAATATACATTATAAGGTTAGATCACTCCTTTATGTGTTGCATCTATGTGGCTCTCTCCTTTCATCATGAATTGACTAAAGGATCTCTTCCTTCCCATTTCCAATGCATTAGAGGAAGGTCTTTATGGTCATCGCAGAAATAGTTCTCAACTCTACATTGAACATCTCAAGCATGTTTCCTCAACCATGGCTCTTCCTAAGAAGTTTGGAAAACCCCCAAATCGATGTCAGTGTTCATACCAACAACTTTGGGTATTTGAGACATTTCGCAATGCTAAACCTTGTTAGGTCTCTATAATGCTAGTGATTCCCCCATTACTATTGTCATCATATCCCTTATTTTTATTGTTGTGCACCTGTTGTTCACATATTGTTATTATTGTGCCCCATAGAAGCCCACAATTGTTATTTTTTTGCCCTTATATTATTATGGTTAGGTCGGCTTTGGTTATATTGTGACCCCTTAGACTCCTATATATAGAAATAAGGTTTTGTCATTTGTATCATCGAAGAATTATTCATTTGTGTAATGTAAAGGAGGTTTTCTCCTTGAAGTGGCTGATCTCTAAATCGTTGATCTATCTTTTCTATCTTTTCGTGAGCTGTTTTCGTAACATTTGGTATTAGAGCTTGGATTCTAGGGTTTCATTGCTCCAAATAGGTCATCATGGAATTTTCGCTATATTATTTTTTCTACGATGTTTCAAAAGCGAACAAAAAAACCCATTTGAGCTGAAACCGCTCTGAACCTCTCGTCCGAATTTTGGATCTTCTATCACTATGTTTCCGGAGATATGATCCAAGGAAGTTAGGGTTTTTACATGATCCCAAATTAAATCTCAAACAGGTGGCCTGGCGAAAATCATAATAACTTTATTTCTAAGCATCAGATTTAAATTTCATAAGACGTTACAGAAAGAGAATGGACTGTAGTTTTCTGTGTATTAGTTTCAGATCCTAAGGTCAAAAATTTACACATGGAACTTCGTACAAGCTCGCTCTACTGAACCAGACTATAATCAGGTCATCGTGGGAGATTTGGTATAACTCTTCATTGGAGAATCCAATATTGATCAGACTTATGGGGTTAGATAAAGTATTCAGAGTGTTACCACATAAAGAAATTTTAGATCTTAGAGATCCAAAATTACAGAGATACATTAGATTCAATATCGAGCTCCTACAAAGTGAAAAAAAAATGTGGTTCTTTTTAAATTTTTAAATAAGTTTGGTTTGAAAAATTAGTTTGAAGGAATTCAAAGGGCATAGTGAAGCATTATTATCATTAATTGATGCCCCAAAGAAATAAAATGGAAACACCTAGTAAGCAACCTGAAAACTCTAGCATGACTCATGAAGATGAGGAAGAAATGCGACATGATATATCAATATTACGAGACCAAGTGCAACAAATTTCACTCGCACAAAAAGTAACAGAAGCTAAGATTGATGGTTTAAATAAAGATGTAGAAGTTAAGATGTATGGTGTGGAAGCTAAGATGGAAGGTTTAAAGAAAGACGTAGAAGCTAAGATATATGTCATGGAAGCTAAGTCGGATGGTTTAAAGAAAGGCGTAGAAGCTAAGATGAATGACATGGAAGCTAAAATGGATGGTGTGGAAGCTAAGATGGATGGAATGGAAGTTAACAGGGATGATTTAAAGAAAGGCATGGAAGCTAAGACGGAAGATTTGAAGACATATTTGAAAATGTTTCTACAGGAAATGTTTACTAATGGAGAAAGGGTAGTAAAGGAAACTCATGATGAGAACAAAAGAAATTTTAATCATGATTTCATAGACTCTAACATTGGATCAAAGAACCACCATGTTTTAGAGATCGATATGAGAAATTTTAATGGCAAGGATCCCATATCATGGATACTACATATGGAGCAATATTTCGATCTCCATAATGTGCAAAACATGCAAAAGGTATGCATTACAACTTTATATTTGGAACCAAATCTGTTTGTATGGTATTTATGGCTTTGCTCTCATAAACAAATTGCCACTTGGGCTATTTTTATGGATGAAATGATAGCACATTATGAGGATACAAAAAGAAACACTTGTTTTAGCCAATTGATAAATCTTAAACAAAACAATTTAATGATGGAGCACATTGAGGACTTCCAAAATTTAATTCTAGAGGAGCATAGGATTGATGTGTTCATAGGGACTTTAAAAGATCACATACAACATGAGGTTCACCTTTGGGAACCTGATTCATTAGAGAAGGCATTCAGGTTGGCAAGAAAAATGGAAAGCAAAATTATGGTAACAAGGAACCCTAACACTAACAATGTTGACTTGTTGGGGCCTGACCCAGGTTCGGAGTTAATTAGCCAAAACAATCGTTGCACTATTGGCTCTTTTGGAAATAGTCCACAGAGTGCAGACTGAGGTCTCATTGGGAGTAGTATGGTGGGGTGATGGAACTAGGATTCTTCACCCTTGAGATGTCTGAGGTGTTAATTTGGTCCAATTGTTAGTCCCTTCACGTAGGTTTCTTTGCACACTTCCTTGTCCCTCGCGCCCTGATATACTTGCCTTCGTGTAGCCCTAACCAAGGGATATGGGGCTTCTACCTGCTGGAGTAGCGCTCTGCACTATTTCCCTACATAACACACAAGATCTTACTTATCTTCTTGCACCACTTAGTTATCTTCATGTAAATGGATGCCTTATGTTATATTTATTTATACAACACATTCATATCAATTCGCGTAGCAAATAAAAAGTAAACTTGCAATTCATACCCAATAATACATAAAACATCAAAACATACACAAAAATAAGGTATAACTTATCTATTATTAATTCTTCCCACGGTTACAAACTCAATCTGCCCTGCGCACTTAGCTGTAGGGGTCTATGCAATCAGCTACAGACTACTAGGCCTCTGCGCACTTCGCCGCAGAGCCTTCTCCAACTCTACAACCCAAAGACACACTTTACACTTCGACTCAATATCTTAGACTCATCATGCTTATTTTTTCATTCACTTCTATCCTTGCTTCTTTCAAGCCAACATTACATTACAAAAACAAGGGCGAATAGCCATATGACTCTATTATGACTTCGCGCTCCACGCCGACAAATCGTGGATTCTTTACAATGGACTTCATCAAAACTTGGGCTTTAAGCCCCAAAACATGCCTTGGGGGTATTCCACAGCCAACAGGCACCTAAAACAAACATCGTAACTGGTGAGCTCCAGTATTGTAGCAAGAATGCTACAAATCCTGAGGCTTCCTGTCTCTCATTTTATCAACCCGGTTGTTCGTACAAACTTGGAAGCGACGGTGCTATATGCACAAGTACTAGATCTTGTCGCAGCTGTCACTTGGTCAGCTGGCACAAGTCTGTTAGGGCTCAAGCCAACTTCTATAGGCTCACAGAAGAAGCTTTATCAATGATGAACGAAAGCTAGCTCAAAGGAGACTAAGCTAATTGACAAAAATGAACTAGAAGTAATTCAACGCATGTAACCCTAGGAAACCCTAATTTAACTAGTCTAATCTCTATAAAGCAATGAAGATGAGTAATACTTCTACCAATGCTGCTACTACCTCTAATGAGTGGAGATGCCTGGATCTAAACTACTTGCATTATAAAAGACATGTTTTTGTACTTTTCATTAAGTAGGTGACATAATTGTGATTTTGTGCTTATTAGGGTTTGGTTGTGCAGTTTGAATGAAGAAGGGAGGAAAGCGTCGGACAGGTTGGGGAGGCTAGGTGAGGTCCCTATGGCCCCTTGGCATTCATCCACAGAGGTTTTCCACGTTCAGAAGCTCGGCAAACGCGTGAATGACCTCCTACAGGATGTCTGCAGGGGATCCTACAGGATACTCAGGGTTTTCTACAGGATGTCTCTAAACTGCTACAGGATGATCTACCGTGAAGGATTGAAGTGATGGAAAAGTGATGGAAGGGTAGGAAGGGATGTGTGAGGTAGGGATCAGGCTAGTGATGGCTCAAAAGTGGAAGGATGAGATGGGAAACGGGTGTAGATAGTGCGTTGAAGCGATGTCTGTGGAAGGTCAAGGAATGAAGCTACGTGAGGAATGGGAGACTTTTAGGAAAGGACAGAACGCAGTGTGGGTCAAGGAAACGTGGTTGCATGCAGGATCAAAGTGGAAAGGATGGTAATGAAACAAGAGGGAGAAGAGTGTAAATGAAACAAATGATCAAAACTGTTTATCAAACCGGAAATGCATCAACCTACATTAAGTGTGCCATGATTTCATTGAACAGTAATCCAAAACGCAAAGAGAAATACGTATGGGGCTGTGATGAAGAGATGTGTGATAAGTGTAAATGACAAGGAAGCATCCAAATCCAAACCATAACTGTATCAAACAAAGTAATGCGTGTTTTTGGTGGTCTGCTATGGACTGCACCCCAATCTTCAAAAGAGATGGAAGTGAGCCTTAACAACCATTTTTGCTGGAGCTCCAATGGAGGTTATATATCCTCTGCTACACTAAGCAGGTGGAATCAATCGTACCATAAGCAAAATCTATCTTACTCAGAAGAAAATCAAATTATCAAACTGTCATTCAAATTGCATGTGTAAACAAAACTTAAAGTGCTGGAAATGAAATGGAAACAACACTACAACAGAGGGGATCTATGGCTCTCAGGTTGGGCCCTAACCTGAGAGCTATAGTCTCCTAATAAAACTCAGGAATAAATCACAAACTGTCTTCTTTATTCATAATTCGAAGTCATGCCAAATTGGCTTACAGCAAAAAAACGAAACTGGACTGCTTCAAAATTATATGATAACCCGAGAGATTCACAACAACCTATCTAAGGCTACGGCCTCCATATTTATACAAAAAAAATGATGATCTGCCAAGTAGCCTTGATTCTAGGAGCTCGGCTGTCCAACTGAAGTTTAACTGCGGATTTGTGAGGCAGTCAGAACTGCTGTTCTGGTAAAACAGTTTATGACTGCTGTTCCTGTAGGACAGCTGGCTACCTCTGGAGCTCGGAGGGGAGATTGATTTGAGCTCAGAGTTCTTGGTGGGAATCACGAGGAATGTCCCAATACCGTGGACATCTCTCCACAAAATCAGCAGTGCCACCTTATTGTCTCCTTATCCCTTTTGTGTTGTCTCTTGCTCCCCTTTTTAATGCCAAAACCTGGAATCACAATGCGTTAGTCACGTAGATAAAGTGTCTAACCT
>APFE031670796.1:62537-136175 GCA_000404065.3 Pinus taeda
GAGGTTCTTAAAATTTTCCCTGGGCGTAGCCCATTTTCTTCTTCTCAAGTTTTTATTTATTCTTCATGGTCTCCGCTAAGGCCAAGTCACTACTGTTCCCCTCTGACATGTCTGCAGGGTCCTCTCCTTTACATGGGAGCCGGTTAATGCGGTGTATTAAGTGGTCCTTGATGGGGATGGGCTCCTCTAGCCATAAACATCCACCACGAACCAAGCAGAGGAACTGCCTGATGACGAATATTGTTATTGGGGCACGGTGGAAATGCGGCACCCAGAGCATGTTTAATAACCCTACCTTTTCCACTCCGCGTAACCACTTTCGTGGCTCCAATTTGATAACTCTCACCACGATGTTCTGCTTGGGCTTTATGAGCTACGTGGTCTCTAGATAAGGGAATTTCTCGTGGTCTGTGAGATCCCAATCCTAAAACTTCAAGTTAGGCACCTGGCCTAGGTGTGTGCCCTCAAAGATGTTGTCGTCTGGGAGGAGTGGAGTCTGGAGAGAGCTCTTGCTCTCGTCGAGATCCTTGGGCACTCTTGCCTTCCCCTTCCGTAGGGGGATATAGGCGGGATATATTTGACTAAAGTATCTACCGCGAATTCAGTAATGAATCCTCCTATAATTCATTCGAGATAGTGATCAACAACACACATGATCTTATCCTCTGATGCTTCCAATCTGCGCACCAATTCTAGAGTCCACACAATAGGTCTTTCGAGCTTGCACCTTATTTTGCTATCTGCTAACTTTGCGATCCACTTGTATACCTCAGTGGGGAAAGATGAGAAGAAAATTTTGTGGATTTCTATGTATAAGTAGCAGTCTAACCACTCTTCTTTTGATAGTCACGAATTCCTATTCTCCTACCCTACGAACTTGTGAATCTTTCTATCCAACGAATCTTCAATTCCTTTCTTTGTTGGATTCTAGTGATATGACATCAGACATCTCTATGCAGATCCCGATCTCAACAAAGGAACCATTTGTTGGCTTGTTGGGGCCTATCCAAGGTTCAGAGTTAATGAGCCAAACAAATCCCTGTACTACTGGCCTTTTCGGCAACAATCTATGGCATGGACTGAGGTCTCACCCGAAGTAGTATGGGGGGGTTCTAGAACCAGGTTTTCACACTCTTGAGATGTTTGAGGGGTTAGTTCGATCCAACTGTTAGTCCCTTCGTGCAAGTTGTTTTGTGCACTTACCTACCCCTCGTGCCTTGATATACTTGCCTTTACGCAGCCCTAACCAGGGGTTGTGGGGCTTCTAAAGAAAGAATGAGGCATAATTGCACAATTATGTTCCCTAGAGGTTCCCACATCAAAATCATCTATTTCACCAGATCTCCAAAAAGTTTTTGACAATCATTCCAAGGTATTTGAGACTCCCAAATGCCCCCTACCTATTCGTGATCATGATCATGCTATTCATTTGATTCAAGGAAGTGTTCCCCCAAACATCAGGCCTTACATATACACATATGTCCAAAAGAGTGAAATTGAATGTATGATTGTAGAAATTCTAGAGGTTGGTATAATTCAACCTAGTCAAATTTCTTTCTCTACTCCACTTCTATTGGTACACAAGAAGTATGGATCATCGCGCATGTGTCCAGATTATAGGGAGCTCAACAATCTTACTATTAAAGATAAATTTCACATTCCTATCATTGATTAATTATTGGATGAATTGCATGGATCAATCTACTTCACCAAGTTGGATCTTTGTTCAGGATATCATCAAATCAGAATGAAGACTAAAGACATTCTAAAAAGCAGCATTTAGAACTCATGAGGGTCATTATGAATTTTTGGTCGTGCCTTTTGGCCTTACCAATGCACCTTCTACATTTCAAGGATTGATTAATTCCATTTTCAAACCCTTCCTTAGAAAATTTGTGTTAGTATGTTTTGATGATATACTAATCTACAACAAGTCTTGGAAGGGTCATGTTCAATATGTTGACAGGGTGCTCAAACTATTGGAGGAGAAACAATTATATGCAAAAGGCTCCAAATGTTTCTTTGGAGTACAAGAGGTGGAATATATGGTTCATATTGTATCTCATGAAGGTGTTAAGGTAGACCCTAGCAAAATTAAAACCATTAAGGAATGGAAAATCCCCACATCCATAAAGCATGTATGAGGATTTCTCAGGTTGAGAGGGTATTATCGCAAGTTTGTTAAGAATTATGGGAGAATAACAACACATCTAACAACATTATTGAAGCAAGATCCATTTTCATGGAATCCAAAAGAAATGAAGGCCTTTGAACATCTTAAAGAGGGAATGTGCCAAGCACCGGTCTTAGCTACATCGGACTTCACAAAAATCTTTATTGTGGAATGCGATGCCTCAAGAAATGGAATTGGTGTTGTTTTAATGCAAGAAGAAAGACCCGTTTCTTTCAAAAGTCATCCAATCAAAGGAATGTATTTACACAAAGCTATTTATGAGAAGGAAATGTTGGAAATACTACATGCACTTAAGAAATGGCGACCCTACCTAATGGGAAGACACTTCAAGGTAAAACTAGATCATGATAGCCTTAAATACTTTATAGAACAAAGATTATCTTCAGAAGAGAAGAAAAATTGGGTCACAAATATGTTGGGTTATGACTTTTAAATCGTCTACAAAAAATGGAAGAAAAATGTTGTGGAAAATTCACTCTTAAGAAAGGATAAGGATGTGGAAGCATTTCTTTGCGCCATTTCTATTATCCAACTAGATTAGATAAACAAAGCAAGGGATGAATGGAAGAATGATGAAGAAGTGTGGGCACTCATTCAAACGTTACAACAAGATCCCCATACATCTGATACATTTAGTTGGAAAAATTATTCGTTATGGGACAAAGATTGATTATACCTATGTAAGAATTCCCAACTCAAACAAAAGATTCTTCGGGAATTGCACACCTCTCTCTTAGGAGGGAACTCATGATTTCTAAAAACTTACCATAGGATTAAGAAGGAATTTTTTTGGGATGGCCTTAAATTGGATATTCAAAAGTTTGTGGCAGAATTTTTGGTTTGCCAACAAAATAAAGTTGAAACAATTAAGACCCCAGGTCCATTATAACCTTTATCCATTCCAAGCCAACGTAGGGAGGAGGTTTCAATGGATTTTATCATAGGTTTACCCAAGTCTGAAGGAAAGAGTGTTATCATGGTGGTAGTTGACAGAGTTACCAAGTATGCACACTTTTGTGCATTATCTCATCCATTTAAAGCGAGTACAATTTCTACTGCATTTATGGAAACAATTCATAAGGTACATGGAAACCCAAACATTATTGTAAGCGATAAAGATCCCATTTTCACTGGAAATTTTTGGATAAAATTATTTTCTTGTCTTGGTACTCAGGTAGCTCATAGCTCATCTTATCATCCTCAATCTGATGAGAAAATTGAGACAAAATGCATCAAATGGTTACCTCTGGCTGAATGGTGGTATAACACTTCCTTCCATACTGTGACACAAATGACCCCATTTATGACACTTTATGGATATCAGCCGCCATCCCTCACATCATATTTAAGAGACAATTCTAATGTTCAAGTAGTGGAAGATCACATCAAGCATCAACAACAAGTTCTCCAACTCTTAAAGAATAACCTCACCTTGGTGCATAATAGAATGAAACAGCAAGCAGATCAACATCATAGTGAAATATGTTTTGATGTAGGTGATTGGGTATTCCTATGGCTACAACCATATAAACAAATGTCCCTCAATCAAGTTAAGAAGGATAATAAATTATCACCAAAGTATTATGATCTGTTCAAGTTGTTGCAAAAGGTAGGTACTATGGCATACAAATTGGAGCTTCTTGCAACTTCCCGAGTGCACCCAATTTTCCATGTTTCATGCTTAAAGAAGGTTATAGGTGACAAGCTCCTAGTTCAAACAATATTTCCAAAACTTGATGAGGAAGGAAAAATAATATTGGAACCTGAAGTAGTCAAAGAAACAAGAACTCGACAGCTACAAAATTGATCAATTTCAGAGTATCCCATTAAGTGGAAGAACTTACCTGTTGAAGATTCCACATAGGAGGATGATAATTTTATATAGAAACATCCAGAACTACTCAATCATTAAGGACAACACTTTTTCAAGGAGAGGGGCATGTTAGGTCCCTATAATACTAGTGATTCCCCCATTACTATTTTCAATGTATCCCTTATTGTTATTGTTGTGCCCCTACTATCCCCATATTGTTATTATTGTGCCCCATAGAAGCCCACTATTGTTATTTTTGTGCCCTTATATTATTATGGTTAGGTCGGCTTTCATTATAGTGTGACCCCTTAGGCTCCTATATATAGAATGGAGATTTTGTCATTTGTATCATCGAAGAATTGTTAATTTTTGTAATGTAAAGGAGGTTGCCCCCTTGAAGAGGCTAATTTCTAAGTCGTTGATCTATATTTTCTATCCTTTTCTAAGTTGGTTGCATAACAAACATCCTGAGCTAGGGTACTATATTCCTCAAAACGTTCCAACCCATCCTACTTTCCCCAAACTCAGATGGCGAGCTCCAAGCATGACGACTTCGACACTCAACAACTATTATTCCACATGAGTTTGGTGTGAACTCTTGGAGTCGTTACACCTCTCTCGACATAGACTGTTTGTGCTAGGACCCTTCTTGACCCTGTAAGCATCTCCATGTCGTTGTGTAGAACATTCTAGTGGATGACTACCAATGCGAGGATGCTAGCAGTAGATACCTAGTTTTCTTAAAACATAAGGTTCGGTAGGTCCTCCTGCAAGGGCCTCGAGCTACCCTCACACTTAGAAGAAGAAACAACTCTGTCAACATCCATGTCAGATTCTTTGTATAGTAACATAGGTTAGAAGCAGAGACATCAAGAGTTGACAAGAACAATTAGACCCTTCCCATACAGGTGGTCTACATGTAACCTTTTACGTTAATAAAAAGGTCTCTCAACCCTATGTTTTGTTTTAAGGTTTCATCCAAACTATTGTGGCCTTCACCATGGACCATAAGGTGACCTTCTGCTTCTCTATATTTAATTAATGTGTTGTTTTTCAGTAAAGATAAGCATGTCATTTAGAATGGCGTTCAACTCAAGATTACCTCTTAGTATTTATTATCATGCATTGCATTATGCTTTTTGTACTTTATTGTTGCTCGTACCAAGGGTTTAAACAAAGTTTAGCAAGTTTCCTTCTTTCTACTTCCTATTTTGCAATATGTTCTTCACGCTCTATTTACACTAGTTCTCTGAAATTTCGATTTTGAATCTTGCATCTCTTGTTACATATTCAACAAGTTATACTCTTTATGCTCACTGAATTTATACTTCAAGTGGATTTCAATACTAGATAAGTTTAAATACATACAACCGTCCTTTCATATTACAAATACAAAAAGAACCATCATTTATGCAGTTTAACATATGCAATAGAAAAAAACTCTATACAATCCAGTGAAACATAACAAAATTTCACATTTAAGTGCATTGTTCGATCTATAAAATTATAAATTAGTGCAAGTAATATCCAACAAAAATATGAAAATTTTACATGGTTGTGTTTTCATTAAACAATCCAAATTCATATCATAGTGATCTCTAAAATATATTTTCAAAGGTTCAACAAACATGAAATTTGCAACAATGTCCACCAAAAAACGTCTTGAAGACTCAAAGGCTAAATCAGGTTATCTATAGGCAGTAGTGTTATGTCACCAATAGAACTTTTGTTTGCATAAAGTGAGAAAACATTTCCATTCTCCGTAACATCATTGAAACCTTCAACCAACTGCACATTGAACCAAAATTTTTCTGAACGAAGACACCATCGCCAATTGTCATTGTGCATAATCCATTCACAATATCATATAGCTTTAGTTTCACTTCCATGCAACCCAACATAAGTACTTTTCCTTCAACTAAATGAAAAGGTATGTAGTGTGAGCATTTACTATTTACATCCATTAGGATAGTATGAAGCAATCTGCATCTAAAACCCCAAACATATTCAAAATATTCTAAACTTTTTCCCCATACAATCCTAATTCCATACAAAATATGTCAAGGATAGAAACAAATGAAAAACCCCACTCATGTTTTATAGCATCCATCCAATAGATAGTGTAGGCATACAAATGGTAATCATCATAATTTGTATTTAAATATAACCATAAAAGTTTTCCTTTCTGAAAGATAACCTCCTTTGGGGGCATTACACCACCAAAAGTAGGATCCTTCCTTATCCAAACCATGTATACACTTGCACAAATAAGAAAATGTGATTCCATGTCTTTGCACATATGTTTCAGCATAACCCAATAATATTTTCATGGACTAAATTTCTCCAACAAGGAGAAGAATCCCTAGTCTCCAACAGCAACACTTCCAAGATTTGTACAGGTATTTGTAAAAGGGTTTACTATGAAATAATTTTTAGAATGTAAAGAGCTTCCAGGCATAATGAACACAATCATCAATCCAACTGTACATTGAATTTTGTATCCAAAGTGTAAAAAAGGAAAAACCAACTACGATATTTAACCTTTCTCATTAAGGTAAGATCCAACAAAGCATTTATCCTTGATACCAATTGGAAAAGAAATAAATATGAATTCTTTGTCAGCACATTGATTGCAAGAAGCGAGAAAAATCGGGTTTTTATATAGAATAATACATTGTTTACAAACCAACAAAAATTTTATCAACACCGATAAAGGAAGCCAATGAAATATAAGCTCAAGAATCTCAAATGGTAGAAACTTCCAAATACTTGGATCCATGAAAAAGTCAACAACTTTTCTGAAAGCAAACCAAATATTGTATGTTACATTGCAAAGGATAAAATCCTTAAAAATTACCAATCTTACTAAATATGAAAATTATCATATTAAACATGCTAAAAAAATCCTTTGCAAACATTTATTAAAAAAAATTATAGAGACAACACACACACACACACACACACACACACACAACACACACACACACACAACATATATATATATATATATATATATTTAAATAACATTAATTTAAGACAATTTCAATAAAAAAATGAATTCTTGAAAAAAAATATCATTTTTCTTTTAAAACATCACTTCAGCTAATAATCCTCGGAAAATAACGCTACTGAAAAAAAAAAATTGATGTACGACCATCCAATGGTGAGGCGACAGTTGGACATGCTGTCTAAAGCACATTTCAAAATTTCACTTTGGTTTATTTTACAATTATCTTTTTCCAAGAAGGTTGTTACAACCATTGCAAATTTCCTTTTTTTTGTTTATGTTTTTTTTTAAATTACGAATGTGAGTTTAAATTAGTTTAACAACCATAACATGAAACGTAACTGTATAATGTAACCGTAGGTAGTTCCTCAACTGAATGAGGCTACCTGAACTATTAAAAAACATTTCATAGAAGGCACGAGGGTTGCTGCCCAAATAAGGAAAATAGAACTACACTGAGATTGTAAAATTTGCTGACAAGCATAACAGGAAGAATAAACATTGATATTTCAGGTAACCAAAAACCCTGTGTCACGAAGTATTTTCTGTAATGTGCATGAGTGAAATCTATAAATGAAGAATGAGCACGAAGACTATGCAAGCATAAACATTTAAGAGTGAAGGGCGAACATAGCACTGTGCGTACACCTAGAAAACGACATTCACCAAGTATAGCCAAAGGTACTCGCAAACAGAACATTTTATCATTCATCAATAGAATTTCTTCTTCTCTAAAGGTGCATACATGTATTGAAATTGTTACATAAATAACTGTCAAAGAAAATTAGCTTTCTGAGCATAATACTGTTCCATATTTACATTCCATACACAAATCCATAGTTCCAGTATTCCATGAGTCCCATCTGTTCTATGGAAGAGAGGACCAAAAACCCTCGGCCAACATAACTAGACAAGAATGAAGACAAAATCCAGACCACAGAGCCAAAATGTAAAGTAACTGTGGCCACGACGACATGTCAGAAATAGCAAGACCAACTCCAGAGTCATGGTTGTGAAGACCTATAAAATCAAAATCCCTACATAACCTACGGAGAGACAATCACCTATTGTTTTGATAGACAGAGCCTCAAACAGGCATTAGAACAAGCTTAAGGGAATGGTCCTACCCGTTTCAAACAAAGGTTGAGACATAGGATTGGAGACACGGTGAGCCACCAAGTCTGAGCCTTCGACACCGGTATATGAGACACCTGCACAACACAATGGAGATGTTAGTTAGGGTAGCATAACCTGTATGAATAGTAAGAAAAAAGAGTAGAAAGAAACAACGGAAACAAAAGCCTAAAGGTTACCTGAGTGACGAGATGGTTTAAACAAACCCCATACAAGCAACAACATCGAGAGGGAAACAAGAATCGTAAGTCCCAACAAGACTAGAGAAGTCTGAGCCATGGCCAAGGGCCACACAAAACCCCAACTGCTCACAAGGAGCACGATTGTCAGTGGAAATACTGCAGAAGGTAAAAGTGAAATCAAAGGAGAAATATTACCTATGGGAGAAGCTGGATTGTCACTGGATAGGATGAACCGAGGACCCGACAGTGGAATCAATACGGTTTGTAAATAGCGGAGCCCAGAAAGATCAAGCCAATAGATATCAAATAAAACAAGATTTATCAGACTCAGACCGTCATCAGGGTGTACCTACAGTAAGAAAATGCAAACAGAGCTAGCAAATGGAGTAGAGTTGAGTGCCATAGCCACAACCAGGAACAAAACCCCACAACAAACAAAGCAACTAAGTTTACCAGCAGGACAATCGAATGACTGAGAGAGGGTTTCCAACAATGCCATAAAGCCAGCGCAAAACTCAAAAACCTCGTGAACTGTGGAGGCATTAAAAGCCTCATTAAACCTCACCTAAACCCTTTAGCCACTACACAGGAAGATCACGTGGTTCAGCTGCCATGCAGCATGAAAATCAACAGTCGAGTGAGTCATCAATTTTTGGTATCAAAGCAGTTCTTTCCTTAGGGAAGAAATTTTAATTATGGAAGTAGGTAGAAGATGAAGAGGAAGAGGTATTCAGAGAGCAGCCGAAGATGAACTGCGTGAAGAAATCAGGGTCCTAAGTGCCAGGCTAGCAACAATGGAAGCAGGAAGGTGCAGGGATCCAGAGACTATAGCTACAACAGATGTGTCTGAAGCAGAAGTACCAGAGATAAGATTGTTGAAATCTATCTTGTTAGGAAACAGCAAACCGAATCCTGAACTGCCAAATTATGATGGCAGCTTATCTACTGAATTGCTTCCGGATTGGATTAGCGAGTTAGATAAATACTTCGAGTGTGAAGATATCAGTGATGAAAAGAGGATCAGGTTTATAGCTACGAAGTTGAAGGGGCATGCAGCGCTGTGGTGGGATGGTGTACAAGCAGAGAAAAAAATATCCAACAACCACCGATTAAGAAATGGGACAGGATGGTGGCCAAATTAAAGGGTAAATTTTTACCTAAAGACTATCATATTGCGCTGCATAGACAGGTACAAAACCTGAAGCAAAGGTCAATGATTGTAAAAGAGTACATAGAGGAATTTTATAGAGTGAATCTATGGGTAGGTTATGTTGAGGACAACCCAGAGAAGACTGCAAGGTTCGTGAATGGGTTGCGGATGGAGATACTGGACGAGATTAGTATTCTCTTTGCCAGATATGTGGAAGAAGCATATCAAAGTGCTTCAAAAGCAGAGGAGAAAATTACCAGAAGGTAGAATACAAGGAGAGGACGTGGTTCTGAATGAGGAAGGGGACAATCCTATGGCAGAGGCAGAACTGCCAGCAGCAATGATGAAGGCAACAATTTGAAAGCTGCAGGGTCAACAGACAAAGAGAGTAACACTAGGGGAGGAAGGTCTTACTAGTGAGGTAGATGTAATGGCAACGTCAGAGGAGCTGCCTACCAATGTTACAAGTGCCACAAATGGGGGCATAGATCGTTTGAATGTCCTGAAAGTGATCAAGCAGGACAAAGAGGGGCATATGTTGCTCAGCATGAGGAAACCAAGACGCCACCTCAAGAAGTGGAGAACATGCCTAAAACAGGCAAAGCCTTGGTACTAAATAAATTTTTGTTGAAGCCAGCCAAAGAATCAGCTAATCTTACATAGCAAAAAGCTCTATTCTGAACTGTGTTTAAGTCGCTGGGGAAGTGTTGTAAATTGATTATCGATAGTGGAAACATAGATAATTTAGTAGCCACGGAGATGGTGGAAAATATGGGCCTAAAGTGATTGAAACACCAAACTCCATACTGGGTGTCTTGGCTATAGAAAGGACACAAACTACTTGTTGATGAGCAGTGTGAGGTGGAATTTCATATTGGCAGATATAAGGATAAAGTGACTTGTGACATTATGCCGATGGATGTATGCCATACACTGCTAGGAATACCTTGGCAGTATGATATGTTACCGGGAATAGTGTCCACTTAGATGCTGCTATTCCCACTAAGATGGGTGGCTATCTTAAAAACAAACAAGTAAAGTCTACTTTTGTTTTCTTTTATGAAAATAGACAAGAGGAGGACGAAGAAGACAAACCTTGGTCTTGCGCTCGATTTCCTCTCCTTCTTGATAGAGCTTCGTCGCTTCTTCTTTGCCTGCCCAGCTTCAAAAGAACCTGTGGAATCCCAACAATATACTACTATTGAAGAAACAAAGATCTATCTTCATAAATAACACAGGACCAGATGTGTGTTAACCATATAAATGCATATATAAACAAGTAAACAAGAATATGGAAGAAAACAAGAATAGCTTTATTAAGATGAAAAGTAGCAAGAGGATTACAACCATATGTTTTGACCCAGCATCATCCTCCAGCTAGGAAGCCCTTCTTCACCTCAAACAAAGCTTAGATCACCCAACACTTGAATGTAAACCGAAAACCACAACACTCCTAAAGATACAAAATTCCAGCCTCTGGATCTCTATGATGAGGGATCCATATATAGATGATTACAGAGAGGTGAGTCATCTTTTGGGATCTTGATTAGTGTCTTTTCTCTGATAGTTCCTGCTTCCGCTTGGAGAATGATGAACTCTTACTCATCCCTGGTCGAAAATGTTAGCCTCCTGCTACAGCAGGTTACTCATCTTTCATGATTGACATTTTTTACATGCCAAATATGTCATACTTTGCATGCTGCAATTTTCCATATTTACTACAGAGGCCAAAGAAGGATGCCATGAGAGTGTGCTAGCATAAATACCATTGCTGTGTTCCAATTTTGATGTGCTATTCCATTTTTGAACAATTTTCAGTTAAAGGGAGGTCCAAACAACTTAATCTTGGCAGATTCTTAGACAGGTAGAGAAGCAAGGGTGCTCAACAGCCTAATCTGAGCCCCATGGATGAAATAAGTGTAGATGTAGATAGGAGGGCAGTCAAAATAAAGAGGATAATCAGGGTTTGCAAGTCTAAGTGCACCCAAACCAAAAAGAAGAAAAAATGCTAGGTAAGTAGGCTGGGTAGGCAGTTTTGAGGTTGCAGAATGTTGACTTGTGATCAATTTCATGTTTTCAAGTGTCATATCTATTCAAGTCACAAATGTCAGGCAATTTCCATTTGGAGGACTTCAAGCGAGGCATGTCTAACTCCCCCTTCTTCATCTTCACCAAATCATTCACTAACATTCCCAAAGAGATCAAGATTTGCTTGATATCTCTTAGTTTCATCATTTCCCATGTTAATTGCCTTGGTAAAGATTTGCTTTACTCAAGGAATGTTCATACTTCCTTTATGGACCATTTTCCCTTAATAGCCTAAGATTTACGTACTTACTGCTTTCTTATCACTGTTCATATTAACTACTAATTGTACTATGTATCTCCCTATGTATCTCCCCTTCCCCTACTAAAACTATGTTAATAACTCCCCTATACACTTATCCCCTCCCCCTGGTTGAAAAATAACCATAAAATCACACTTGGGAATTGCTAAGTTTATCTGAAACTTAGCAAGAACCCTACTTTCTCTCAAAAAACCATCTTCTCATGCATTTCAGACTCCTTCTAATGCACAAAACCCTCCATCACTTCGTAAATCCTTCCTCTAATGATTTCTGACTCCTTCACAAAGCATAAAATCCTCCTGAGTACCTTTAAAATCCTTCCAAGGCATCAAAAATCCCTTTTTTGGGCTATCGGATCCCTTCCCATGCCTTGAAATCCCCTTCAAACATTAAAAAATTCTGCTTCCGATCATAAATGCCCGCGTCACTTACCTTGGGCCTTGCTTTGATTGCAAAAAGGTTCTATCGGACCCCCTCCGATGCGATATCACAGTCGGGAGGGGAGTCGTGTGTTAAAATAGTGCACAAAGTGTGCCCCGGATTGGTTTGGCTGACAGTGATATTGCCGATCAGCGTATCACCATGACAAAACAAAGCATGCATGCACGCTGCCGATATGGTCATCGCCGATGGTCTATTGTCGATCGCATATCGGCGATCGGCGTTTCATATGAATCCACACCATATATATATGGGTCCAGTCTCTTATCCTGCCATCGTACTGCCACATCATCACCCTGCTGTACTACCACGTCACCCTGCTGACGTCATGCTGATGTCACCCGCTGAAAAAATGCACAAGTGCAAAATCAAATATTCGGAAGCCCATAATGAAAAACGGAGGCAGTTTTCGATGCGCGATTAGTTCTTAGCGCTAATCGCGCATCACTATGGGAAATAGGCTGAAATGGGGAATCTTTTTGTTCAGCAGTCATTTTTGCGCCGAAAAGGGTAGAAAAGGGCCGATTTAACAGTTTTTAGCGTGTCAGCAGAGAGAGAGAGCCCCGACTCAGTCATTAAAGAGTATCAGAAGCGGAAAGAGGCCAAAACTCATGTCAAAGTGTATCAGTGTTGCGACAAAGTGTATCAGCGAAGATTTTCTCAGTTCTCGAAGCTGATAAAACATTAAAGAGCCCCCAGCAAGCCAAAGAAACAGTAAAATCCATTTAAAGCCTCTCAAATCACAGTTACTGCCCATCAAAGCTACTCAAGGGCAGTGGAGCAGAGACCAATGCGCAGTTATGATGAATGGCCAGCGCATAACAGCAAAGAATACATTCCTACTCATTTTGAAACAGCTGCCCCAATGTAGCACTTATATAAATATTTCATGCATTTACTTCAAGATAAGATGAATTAAAGCACTCATTTCCCTCAGATCTGTTTAAGATCTGCTGTAATAAATTCTCTTAGATATTTTCACTATAAACAGACCCCTGAACAATGGAATAGGGGTTGGTTGGTCGTGGTTGTTAATTGGCTGGTCTGATCCAGGAGAGGCTCGCACTGTATATCTGATATGTTCTATAATCAAAGACTGTTGAAAGGATTGGAGCAATGACTGTTTGCTACGTTTAGATGGTTGAAGAGTGACTGTGGAATTCTTGTGCTGCTACATGGAACAATAAGTGTTTTTCGTTGTATTTTCATTATATATGTTTAAACCGCTATCATATCATTGTCTAAATAGAAGGAAAAATGAATAGCCTAGACTTTGCTCAATTTCTCTTGTTTCTATATGTTTTCCTCTGAATTAGATATAAAAATGAATTCATTTTGGCTCATATTTGCCCTGATTCACCCATGTATGACAATTATCCAGAGATTCTTAACTGCCCCTAGATAGAGCTCATTCGCCTTCCCTCTGTTAAGCTGAGTGGGAGATTCTTAATTGCCTCTCATTCCTTATATTTCATTTCATCTCCTTTTAGCTTGAAGGTTGTTTTATGTGCAACTACCTTGCTCCATTTTCCTCTTGTGACCAAGAAAACGCACCAGCAGTCCTACTCCTTGACTCCATGCCCAATGGTTTGAACTTATCACACTATGCATGCCTCTCTGTTTGAAAGCATCCTCCTTCCTTCCACCCAAACAAAAACAAAACCCCTTTTGAACTCAATAACTAGCCTAAAATCATCATCAACAAAGCTAAATCATCAAGAGAGAGCCCTCTCTGATTGCAGGTGGGCTAGAACCTGCAATCCAAAGATTGTTTTCTGGTTACCTCGGCCGTATCCCTTCAGGAGCTTAGGGACAACCTAAGTGTTAATAGAAAATAGAGAGGCAAGTGTCAGAGGGGAAGCTTCTGGAAGATTCCATGATCTTCCACCTCGCATTTTTTTCCCTACCATTTGTCCATTCCCGACCATCGCACCCTACGAAGGAGCAATTCAGTATGCATCGCACCTTGTACACTGGGAAGGTGATATGCATCGTACCCTCTGCACTGAGCTTTCAGTATGGTCTAGTTTTGACCATTTATGAGCAGTTTTCAGTGGAGAACTTCTGGGAGATGATGTAATCAGCTGACCTTGTTCCTTTAGGCAGTGAAGCAACACTTTTAGGGACTTAGGATCCGTCAGTTTATGGACATTTATGATTGGGGTTGAAGTGCCAAAAAATTTCTATAATAGTTGCCCCCTAAAGCATGAGGTCGTTAATCTTTCTAATGTCGGGTAAAATGCTTTACTATAAGGATCCAAAGTTTTTCCGAGCTAGGAGGCGACCTGTGATAAAATACAATAAAATACATTATTTTCACAACATTTTTTCATGATCTAGCTAAGGTGGGCATTCCAATGCTCAGCTTTATAAATTCATTTTCATGTACATAGGATAGACAATCGTCTGTGTGACAGACTGATGATATGGACTCATCCTCCTTTGATTTGGATGATCATCTGTTCGGTAATGATGTACACTTGATGTCTTTATATTCCTGAATATATCGCAGCCCGGATGGATGAAACTAGATCCGGGGTCTTCAAAACCCATTCAATCTTCACTCAGAGTACAAGTCGATCCATGTGAAAAATGTTCTAGAGTCGAACACAGAAAGACATCGGTTGATTACCAGCCAATGATGTAATCTGTTAACAGGCGCGAGAGGAATCACCAATAATGACAATGACCCTCAAGGTACTATAGTAGAATTCATGTGGTGTGAAAAAGGACTTGCCGTCGAACACCACGTAAAATCTCTTGGTCGAAGGCCATTGATGTAAACCTGTCACTGAAAGTGAGAAACTTGCCATTGAGGCATGCAAGCTTGAAAGTACTGAAAGGGTTGTTCCTAAGTCAACTTCTTGGATAATGAGCTGATGTCGACAAGAAGCAACCCATCGCAGGAGGGCCTTAATGAATTCCACATCAATGACACAGAACGAAGCAAATGTTTTTGGAGGTGAAAACAATCTGATGATATAGGGTTCAGGGTGGCGGTCATGAAGGAATGGAGCATGAATGTATTGTAGTGGGTGAGACACAGGTGAATTGTCTGAATGACTTCTCTTGAACATATCAGCGACACTGACGATAGATTGGTAGCGCTAACCCCAAAGATGAATGGTGTGATGGACCAATGGTGATGACCAGTGAACGGAACAACCCAACCTGGCATGGATGCAGAAGGAAAGTGTCATGTTCAAGAGCGACTTGCTACCAATAAAGTTTCTTCAAGTTTTCTTCCCAACTTTCCCCAGTCATTACTGACCAGTACCTCTTTAGTTTTGTCAAGCTTGAGGAGGATAACATATGCTTGTTCTATAATCGCCCTTCAGACAAACCTGTCACTATATTTTAGCGAGCCTAGCGACAGTGAAACTCGTTCTCGTCCATTTGGACGAGTTTGTCACTATTCAGTTTTAACGAGTTTAACGACAAAGATAACTCAGTCCCTTTCAATTTTAGAGAATCTGAAAGAAACAGAAAGAAGACTTGAAGATTCTTTTTCATCATATAATCCCTTAAGTCTGAAAAAGCATAAAATAATACAAAAGGGATGAATTTTCAATAGTTTTAACGAGCCGAACAAGACAAGCGCTCAATCGTTTTGTGTAATAATCCCTCAGGTCCAAAAAGATTAAAATCTAGAGGAAGGATAACACTTCCGATGACTTTAACGAGCTGGAGAGGCCAATCGCTCAGCAATCTTTTCATATTTTACGAGTCAGGTGAAAAGAGCTTAAAGAAGACTCATTTTCGAGGAACGAGTGATGGTTTTGGGTAGCAGTTGATTCCAGGTAAGATTTGGAATTTTCCAATCACGACAATGTCACAAGGCTGGCTAATAGAATCACTCTTCGCAGATGTTCCTCGAAGGGGTAAACAATCATCTGGGGGTGAGTGATCGGCTAAAACCAGAGTGGAGGTGATGGCGAGAACACGACCGAGGCTCAAAATCTGGCGATATGGCATTCACAATGGTTATTTACTGGTTCATTTTTTAATGAGCTTAAACGCTAGGGGAAACATTTGCTCATGACTTATGTTTATTTTCTAATGAGCTTGAACTATGCGCTAAAACTGCTCGTGGAGGGTTTATTTTTTAACGAGCTTGAACCCTGCAGTAACATTGCTCGCCAGTCATATGATAAGGATGTCTCATTCAAGATGCCATTTTTTATGGGGCTTGCACCTTTTGAAGCTTTTCCCCAGATCCTTTCTTTATGCAAGCTAGGAAATGACTAGCCTTACGGGTTTAAAGGGTTAGAGGTCATACAAATTCAAAAAATAAATAGCCGCTCTTCATTTTCATGTGAAAAGTTTTGCATGCCCCCAAGTATAGCGAAAAATTTCCAGGTTACCAAGAAAGTTCCATCCGCGTAGCAGATAAAATGCTTCCTTGGTGATGTATATCGAAACAGACAAAGGTGAGTGGCGCAGACGCATTCCACTCACATAACTTTAACAAAGGTATCTTATTCCAGCCTGATCCCATTTTCCTATGAGGACGGGTTCATCAGATTAGTCATATATCCTCCATGAAAACCTACTCTATACCCAAGGTTTTCCTACCAAAACAGACCAGGGTGCATGCCCCCTGGGTTTCAGTCACATCCTCCTAAATTACTCGCACTCATCAGGTGGGTACACTGGAGATCGATGAGACATTCCTTGTGTGAAAAGACCATTTAGGGATGACATTTGACTATTTGTGATCTGTGAACCGTGGAATGACATTTGGTCTACGAGCTTGACCATTCTACCTTCGTGAAAAAAGCAAATTACTCTAAAGAGTAAGGAGACGATGCCTCCCATGCAATAAATATAGTCACGTCCAAGGAGTAGATTATAATCCAAGGTTCCTTGAACTACCATCACGTTCATGTGAACGGTTTTCCTTCTCAAAGTAATGGGCACATTTGGAACGATCTCTAAAGGTCGACTGGTTCCTTTATCGAAGCCTATCAGATTTCTCATTTAAGGCAAAAGCGATGGCGAACCAAGCGCTTTCCAAGCAGTTGAGGAAAGGATACTCACAAAAGTCCCTTCATCGATTATGGTGCCGCCATGACCATTTTGTAAGCTTGTACAATGATTCTGAATGGTACACTAGTTGGTAAACGGGGTTTGCCTAGTAGATTCCAATCAAAGGAAACGACTAGGTTGCTTGGTGGTGGGACTGAATAGACGGCCGGACATGACGCCGATGAACTTCCTTCGTGCGATAAAGGAATGGGAGGACTGCCCCCAAGTTCATCGGAGTATTTTTTGAAGAAAAGAATTTGAATGGTGTCGTTCTCCTTCTCTTTAGTGACGGTATCATTCGAAGATGAGCAATCTGAAGGCAAGAACGGGTCAAATGCCGTCTCGACCTTTTGTCTTTCGTCTGGTATGGATTCAGAGGGTTCATTTTCAATGATAAACACTTCGGCCGACCACAATGATGGGCCAACCGCATTTTCAACCGGTGGAGGACTTG
The DNA here is from genome assembly GCA_000404065.3 of Pinus taeda. NCBI lineage: Eukaryota > Viridiplantae > Streptophyta > Pinopsida > Pinales > Pinaceae > Pinus > Pinus taeda. The sequence goes on from APFE031670796.1 coordinate 80,289, forward strand.
GCAAGAGTTCTTTATATCCAGGAGGAAGTCGTAGCAGTGAAACGGACGATCATCCAAAACTCTTTTAGCCTCGTCAAGGAAGGGACAATGTTGGACGGCGTGATTGCCTTCACATAACTTACAAGGAAATGTAGGATTCCTTTTCTGCCCATGTGCTTCACTTTCACTGGTTGATGGTGTGCATTCAACATGATCGTCAGAGGTTGATGCGACCGGATTGTCCAAACGAGGAGACCAGTCCCTTAAGATCTGAGGGATGTAGGGACAATCTCGGTGATAGTGGTCTCCATTGCAAATGACACAAGGAGATTTAGGTTTCGACGGTGCAGTGTGAGGATTTTCGCTAGATGACGCTTGGTTGCCCCCTTTCGATTTTGGTTCCTTTTTCTCTTTCTGCTTCTTCTTCTTCTCAGTTACTTGATTTTTAGCTTTATTGGCTTTATCAAGCGAAGATGAAGGAGGAGAGGGAGAATCAGGCGAAGTAGAAGGTTGGGAGGCAACTGTAGTGTCCTCTAGTTGTTGATTTGACTGTTCAGGAATTACGGGATTCTAAATGACAGAGGTAGAGAAGAGCCAAACAGACAAACCAATTGTCAACCCTGGAAGTGACAAAGTGGCCATATGGGGTGCACCAACATCTCCCCAAGAGGAGAAGGGACTAGGATTTCCTCCAAGGGGAAATCCTTGGTTGGTAGACTCCATTTTCTCAGCCTAAAGACCAACGGGGGAATTTGTGATGTTATTCTGATTAAAATAAAATTTAGACACTTTGAAAACAACAATTACCAGGTTTTACGATGCTGGAATATGTCTCTAGCCTAGACCTCTAGATTTTTTGCGTTAAGTTCCAAAGCGTTGTTAGATTCATTAAATTTATTTTAAGTTGATCTTGCTTAACAATTTTCCTTTCAGGTTCACTACGTAATGTGTATATAATTCCTAAAATGCAGTCTAAGATGATAAACAAACGTTTAATCTTCTTTCAGCAATGAAAATCCTAGCTACCAAGGAAAGAAAGTCAAGAATCTTTTCTTCACAGAGCACAGAGCACATGCTAAATGCAGAGTCCTAAATCAAACCAAGCTGTCGAAATGCAAATGCACATGCATGTATTTGTTTTCAACCTTCTTAATGTGTGAATGATGATAAGAAAGCTATGTGCAAATCTGAATTACTTTTAAAGTGACATTACTCAACAAAATTCTTTTTCAAAATGAAGTGAAAGCAAGAGAGACACTTTACGATTTTGAAATGAAAATTTCTTTTCGACACTTCAAAAACTACTAATTCAAATCATATGCAATAGTAACTGTATAATCGACTACCATAAACAATGGAATTGTCTTCTAAAACTGAAAATGACAGCTACGACACTTTCAGATCTAGAAAAGACAGTTCGACTATGCTACTTTTTTGCAAAATAGAACTGAAAATGACGCACAATACATAAAAAACACTTATAGTTCTTTGCACTAAGGAGGCGGAATAATGCAAGAGAAGGGGGTTTTCACAGAAATACACTGACTATAGACAGCAAAACTCCTAAATAGGACTGAGAACGGTGAGAAAAAATCACAGTCTAAGGGTAAAGTTAACCCTCCCTGACCATCCCACATATTACACAGTGAAACTAGTATGCAGCGCACCTACTGCACTCGGGAAGTGCGATGCATATAGACTGCCTTGAAGGCAGGGTGCGATGGTACCAATGCGAGACTTTAAACAGGTTTTCACTCACATTTTTCAATTCAGTTCAGGTATTTAGGCCGAGTAAGTAATGTTCATTGTATGTAAAACACAGGGCTGATCTAAAGAGGTTACTAGAGCCACCACTCAGGGAAATTAGATTGCTTGCAGATCTATTGTTTAATTCATAAACAAAACCTGGAGATAGACTGAAGCAGCATTGATCTACTTTGCATTTGTATAACAAATGCAGTTCAAAGGCTAGCTAGCTTGACTTCAGGCTCCATCTATAAGTTTATAAAAGGAACAAGGATAGATAGGCTAACAAACAATCTAGTCACTCCCCAGTGGAGTCACCATTTTGTTACCAGGAATAGTGTCCACTCAGATGCTGCTATTCCCACTAAGATGAATGGCTATCTTAGAAACAAGTAAAGTCTACTTTTGTTTTCCTTTATGAAAATAGATAAGAGGAGGACCAAGAAGACCAACCTTGGTCTTGCGCTTGATTTCCTCTCCTTCTTGATAGAGCTTCGCCGCTTCTTCTTCGTCTGCCCAGCTTCAAAAGAACCTGTGGAATCATAGAAACATACTACTATCAAAGAAACAAAGATCTATATTCATAAATAACACAGGACCAGATGTGTGTTAACCATATAAATGCATATATAAACAAGTACACAAGAATATGGAAGAAAACAAGAATAGCTTTATTAAGATGAAAAGTAGCAAGAGGATTACAACCATATGTTCTGACCCAGCATCATCCTCCAGCTAAGAAGCCCTTCTTCAACTCAAGAAAAGCTTAGATCACCCAACACTATGAATGTAGACAAGAAAACCAACAACACTTCTCTATAAGATACAAAATTCCAGCCTCTAGATCTCTGTGATGAGGGATCCATATATAGATGATTACAGAGAGGTGAGTCATATTCTAGGATCTTGATTAGTGTCTTCTCTCTGATAGCTTCTGCTTCCACTTGGAGAATGGTGATCTCTTACTCATCCCTGGTCGAAAATAGAGAGGCAAGTGTCAGAGGAGAAGCTTCTGGAAGATTCCATGATCTTCCACCTCACATTTTTTCCCTGCCATTTGTCCATTCCTGACCATCACACCCTACAAAGGAGCAATTCAGTACGCATCACACCTTGTACACTGGGAAGGTGATATGCATCGCACCCTCTGCACTAAGCTTTTAGTATGGTCTAGTTTTGACCATTTATGAGCAGTTTTCAGTGGAGAACTTCTGGGAGATGATGTAATCAGCTGACCTTGTTCCTTTAGGCAGTGAAGCAACACTTTTAGGGACTTAGGATCCCTTAGTTTATGGACATTTATGATTGGGGTTGAAGTTCCCAAAAATGTCTATAACATGATAGGAAGGTGGTACATGATGGAAAAACAAATTGTTATAAGTTCGTGAAGGATGGGGCCAAACATACACTGGTACCCATGAAAGAAGAAGCAAAAGTAGAGAGTAATGGATCGAAAGCCTTGTTGCTAGGGGGGAATAGTTCCTATAGAAGATGCGAGATGATGAAATTAAATTTGCAATCATACGGAGAGCAAGGGAAGTGTTAGTTCATACTGAAATTAAGGATTTACAAGAAGAAATCCAAGATATGTTACATGAATTCAGTGATATAGTAGCAGATGAATTTCCAGATAAGTTACCTCCAAAACGAAGTATCACCCACCATATTGACTTTATACCAGGAGCCAGCTTGCCTAACAAAGCCACTTATCATATGAGCCCAAAAGACAATGAGGAGATTAGAAAACAGGGACAAGAATTGTTGGACAAGGGATTGATTCGGGAAAGCTTAATTCCATGTGTAGTACCAACAGTTTTGGCTCCCAAGAAAGGTGGTGAGTGGCGAATGTGTACCGACTCCCAAGCGATCAATAAGATTACTATTAGGTATAGTTTTCCTTTACCATGCATGGATGATATGATGGACTGCTTAAGTGGAGTAACAAACTTTTCCAAGATTGATTTCAAAAATGGTTATCATCAAATACAGATTCAGGAAGGCGATGAGTGGAAGACAACTTTTAAGACTAATGAGGGCCTGCATGAGGGGCTGGTCATGCCATTCGGATTGAGTAATGCACCCAACATATTCATGCATTTGATGAACGAGATGTTGAAAGAATACATCGGGAAGTTTGTTATTGTGTACTTGGATGATATTCTTATTTTCAGTAAGATCAGGGAGGAACATTTCAGACACGTTAGGTGTGTCTTGGAAAAATTATAGCAAAATAAATTGTTGTTAAATTTGAAGAAATGCACGTTTTTCAAGAAGGAATTGATTTATTTGGGGTTCATGATCTTAGAGAATGAGTTGAAGATGGATCCGGAAAAGGTTGCAGCCATAGTTAGCTGGCCATCCCCAAAGAGTTTATTTGAAGTATGAAATTTCCATGGGCTAGCAAGTTTTTACATGAAGTTTATAAGGGATTTTAGCAGTATCTGCATGCCCATGGTGGAAACTGTTAAGAAGGCCAATCAGCCATTTCATTGGACTGATTCAGCTGAAAGGAGTTTTCATCTGTTGAAAAAGAAGATTATTGAACAACCTGTTTTACGGTTGCCATATTTTAACAAAATTTTACAAGTTCGTTGTGATGCTAGTGGGATAGCCATTGGAGCAGTGCTAAGTCAAGAGGATAAACAGGTGGCCTATTTGAGTGAAAAATTGAATGAGAGTAGATAGCAATATTCGTCCTATGATAAGGAATTCTATGTCGTAGTACAAGCACTGAAACATTGGAGGCACTATTTGTTGGGAAATGAATTTGTCTTATTTTTGTACAATTCTGCTCTGCAATATATTATGCAGTAGCACGAGTTAAACCACAAACATGCGAAATAGGTGGAATATCTCCAAAGTTTTACTTTTGTGTTAAAGCACATCAGTAGATAAGACAATAAAATGGTAGATGCATTAAGTTGGAGGAGTTTGATCATGCAGGAGAGCAGAATACAAGTGTTGGGTTTTGAGCATCTTAAGGATGTGTGAGAAATAGATGTAGATTTTCATGAAGCATACAAAGCTTGCCAGAATCCGCTGTTGAGGGACAACAACTTGTGATCAGATTTTAACTTGCATCAAGGATTGTTGTTCAAAGGTGGACAGTTATGCATCCCAAAGTGTTCAATGAGGGAAAATCTGATCCAGGAGAAGCACAATGGAGGTCTAGCCGGACATTTTGGCGTAGACAAGACATTGGACCAGGTAAGTAATTTTTATTATTTCCCAAGGATGCGATGAGACGTGCAACAATATGTGGCTAGATGCAAGATGTGTTGACTAGCGAAGGGACATAGTCAGAATACGGGACTGTATACACCATTACATGTTCTGGACACAGCTGGGGATTCAGTTAGTTTAGATTTTGTTTTGGGTTTGCCAAGGACACAGAAAGGGTACGATTCAATTATGCTAGAGGTGGATCACTTTACAAAAATGGCACATTTTATCCCTTGCAAGAAGACCAGCAACACCACGCATGTAGCTCATTTATTCTTTACAGAAATTGCTAGGTCGCATGGCTTGCCGACATCTGTTCTTTCAAATAGGGACGTGAAGTGTACGGGCCATTTCTAGCGAACTTTGTGGAAAAAATTGGACACTAAACTGAATTTCAATTCAGCTTATCATCCATAGACTGCCGGGCAAACTGAAGTAGTAAACTAAAGTCTGGGAAATCTAATACGTAGCCTCGTTGGAGAGAATTCATGACAGTGGTATCACATACTCACCCATGCAGAGTTCTCTTATAATGACTCTCTGAATAGGAGCACAGGTAGAAGCCCTTTCGAAATCCTGTATGGCATGCACCCCCAAGGAGTGCACGAATTACGAGATTTGGGTCGGTTGGAACGGAGGAGTGCTGATGCAGAGGAATTCGCCAAGATGATTAATGAACTTCATGAATAGGTGAAAGCTAAGTTGCAGAACAACAGTCAAAGGTATAAACAAAAGGAAAATTTGAAGTGATGGGAAGTGCAGTTTGATGTAGGAGATTTGGTACTAGCACACCTATGAAAGGAAAGATTCCCCAGAGGACATTATAACAAGTTGAAATTTAAAAAGGCAGGGCCTTGCCGAATTCTATGGAAATTCTCTGCAAATTCCTATGAACTGTAATTACCCCTGGGTATTGGGATCTTGCCCATGTTCAATGTCGCAGACCTATACCCCTATATTTCTACAGACACGGAGGACGATTCAGCAGGACACATATGGGACACCAAGGGAGACGAAGAGATAGGGACATGGATCAAGTGGCTGCCCACAACCAAGCCTTTAGAGATTGACCAAATACTAGACGCTCAGGTAGCTCGGCGGACACACTAGAAGGAGTACCTATAGTACTTGGTTAAGTGGAAGGAATGTCTGATAGAGGATAGTACATGGATGGCTGCTAGATAGATTCAACGTGTCGGATATTTGATTGAAGAGCTCCTGGATAGGAGCCATGAGTTTTATACACCCTGGAAGCCTGATGCAGGAGCATCCAATGGCAAAGCGAAAGTTGGACATGCTATCTAAAGCACATTTCAAAATTTCACTTTGGTTTATTTTACGGTTATCTTTCTCCCTGAAGGCTCTTATAATGATTGCAAATTTCATTTTTTTTATTTCTATTTTTTTTTAAATTACGAATGTGAGTTTAAATTAGTTTAACGACCATAACAGGAAATGTAACTGTACATTGTAATTGCAAGTAGTTCCTAAAATAAATGAGGCTACCTGAACTACTAAAAGATATTTCATAGAAGGCACGAGGATTGTTTCCTAGATAAGGAAAATAGAACTACACTGAGATTGTAAAATTTGCTATCAAGGATAACAAGAATAATAAACATTGATATTTTAGGTAACCAGAAAGCCTGTTTCATGAAGTACTTTATGTGATGTGCATGAGTGCAAACTATAAACAAAGAACGAGCATGAAGACTATGCAAGCATAAACATTTAAGAACGAAGGGTGAACACAAGAACTATGCGTACACCCAAAAAATGACATTCACCAAGTATAGCCAAAGGTACTGGCAGACCGAACATTTTATCATCCATCAATAGAATTTCTTCTTCTCTAAAAGTGCATACATGTATTGAAATTGTTACATAAATAACTGTCAAAGAAAATTAGCATTTTGAGCATCATATTGTTCCATATTTACATTCCATACACAAATCCATAGTTCCACTATTCCACGAGTCCCATCTCTTCTATGGAAGAGAGGACCAAAAACCCTCGGCCAACATAACCAGATAGGAAGGAAAACAAAAGCTAGACCACAGAGCCGAAATGTAAAGTAACTATGGCCACGACGAAATGACAGAAATAGCAAGACCAACTCCAGAGTCACTGTTGTGAAGATCTGTAAAATCAAAATCCCTACATAACCTATAGAGAGACAATAACATATTGTTTCGACAGACAAAGCCTCAAGCAGGCACTAAGACAAGCTTAAGGGAACGGTCCTACCCGTTTCAAACAAAGGTTGAAACAAAGGATTGGAGACATGGCGAGACACAAATTCTGAGCCTTCAACACCGGTACATGAGCCACCTGCACAACACAACGAAGATGTTAGTTAGGGTAGCATAACGTGTATGAATAAGAAACAAAAAGAGCAGAAGGAAACAACAACAACAGAAGCCTAAAGGTTACATGAGTGAGGAGAGGGTTTGATCAAACCCCGAACTAGCAGCAACATAGAGAGGGAAACAGGAGTCGTAAGTCCCAATAAAACCAGAGAAGTCTGAGGCATGGCCATAGGGCCACACAGAACCCCAACTGCTCATAAGGAGCAAGATTGTCAGTGGAAATACAACAGAAGGTAAAAGTGAAATCGGAAGAGAAAGATTACCTGTGGGAGAAGCTGGATTATCACCGGATAGGCTGAACCAAGGACCTAACAGTGGAATCAATACGGTTTGTAAACAACTGAGCCATACAAGCAGAAATATCAAACCAACAGACAACAAATAAAACAATATTTCTCAGACTCAGACCATCTTTAGGGTGTACCTATAGTAGGAAAACACAGATGGAGCTAGCAAATGGAGTAAAGCTGAGTGTCAAAGCCACAACCAGGAACAAAACCCCACAGTGAACGAAGCAGCTAATTTTACCAGCGGGACAATCGAATGACCGAGAGAGGGTTTCCAACAATGCCATAGAGCCAATGCAAAACTCAAAAACCTCATGAACTGTGGAGGCATTAAAAGCCTCATTAAACCTTACCTAAACCCTTTAGCCACTGCGTGGGAAGATCATGTGGTTCAGCTACAACGCAACATCCACATCAACAATCGGGTGAGTCATCAAAAACAATTTATGTGAGTACGCTCACTATGTTGTACATTGGGATCAAGGCCCACCTCCAACTAAATTGTTCACAACACCATCCCAACTTCTGACTATTCGACGATTACTGTTAAAATTGGAAACTAGGGAAAAACTTCATGTGGGTCATCTTATTCATGGCTGATAATATTTTTATTAGATTCCTCTCATTGAGAGGTGTAGGATTGATATAAATATCATCCGATTTCGATAAGTATTCATGGAGATGTGAATTTATTTTGATTATGGAATTATTATCAAGCCGACCTACAACTCATGTAGGCTCATAAGCCCATCAGTCGCATCTATTCAAACACCAACGTTGTGTATAAATACATGATGACTTTTCCTCATTTGGACTCACTCATCTTATCACATCTCTCTCTCTCTACTGCGCATAAAAGCGTCTCTTCTCTACTACCCAGAAAAGGGTCTCTCTCTCACACATGTGAAGCCAGAAGCTGCCGAAACTGAAGCTGCAACTGCAGAACTAAAGATTGACCTACGTGGACTAGAATATCTCCTCATCTAAACTATGTTGTAGGTCCATCTGAACCTCTTCTGAAAGCCACAATTTTTGTTGGTGGAATCAAGTCAATGCGACGGACGGTTTGCACGATATCAACTGCCCTAGTTTGAAGCCAGAAGCTGCTGAAACTGAAGCTACAACTATAGAAGTAAAGATTGACCTATGTGGACTAGAAAATATCCTCACATAAACTGTGTTGTAGGTTCATATGAACCTCCTCTAAAAGGCGCAACTTTTGGTGGTGGAGTCATGCCGATCTGATGGTTGGTTTGTGAGATATCATCTACCCTAGTTTGATGATGAAGCCGCTAATGTTGATGTTGTTGATCTAGAGTTTGCTACTGTTGATATAAATCATATTTATTGTACTATTTTTGTCTGCTAAATTATTGAAGATAAAGAATATTTCATCAAAGGGTTTCCCCACACATTGTGGTGTTTGTCCTTGGCTAGCCCCCACATCTTGTGTCTCTTGTCTTGGCTTGTTTTCTGTTGATCATTTAATGTTCTATCTGCACTTTACGTTATGTAAATGTGATTGTTAATCTATGGAATATATAAGAAAAAGAAGTAAACTGTTATAAGCATAGAACATACCATAACTTAACATGGTATCCGAGCTGAGGTGAAGACAAAGCCCGAGGAAGAGCAAGAGCAATCATCGAAGAGAAGATTGGTGAGGCTATCCTAAAAGAACTATGGGGTCCTAAACACTCTGCCAAAGGCAAGCTTCGTAAGAAAGATGACTATCACCGATGGAAGATGTCTATCAATCTAACCCTAGAAGATCCAAGAGTGTTGGACCATGTAAGAGGCAATATTGTTGAGCCTGCATCAAATGCATCCACTGCTTCATGGAACAAATTGAAAACCGAAGAAGTCAAAATAGAAGATCATCTGGGACTCTATCGAGAAGCACTTGGTGGCCTACATCTCTGAATTGGACACCTCCAAGGAAATCTACAATAGATTGGTGAGTTTATTTAAAGTTAATGATGCAAATCAAGTTTTTTTTCTTAGAAGTAAACTGAGGGAAATCAAGAAGGGTAGAGATGAGAGTATGAAAGCATACTTCTTAAGAGTAACTGAGATCAAGAATGATCTCCTATCGATTGGGGAGGCTATTACTGACAGGGAAATGGCACTCACGACTCTTGGAGGATTACCATCCGAATGGTACATGTTCAGGACTACTCTTCTGAACTATAATGTAATTCTTGGTTTCGAGGAATTAATGGTTAGATGCATGCAAGAAAAAACAAGGGAAGAAGAGCAAGAAATGTCCATGCCTAAAGGTCCTCCTGCTGCCATTTCTTCTCATGCTAAGAAAAGAAATAATTACGGGACTAAATCAAAAGGAACAGCTGGACCTAAGGCTGGAAGAAAATGAAGATGTTACATCTGCGATAAAGTAGGTCACTATGCAAGGGAGTGCCCCGATGGAAAGGACTCACACCGGGACGATGCTCAAAATCCCTCTGATGGCAATCAAAGGAATGACAAATTCAATAGCAAAGGTAAGAGGAGAGCTGGGAATCGAGGAAGAGGACAACCGTTCAAGAAGGCTAGAAATTCTAGGATGTATTTAATGCACCTAACCTCAAAAAGAACCTACTATCCATCTCGGCAATGGAAGACAATGGCTACAAGGTAACCTTCAGCGATGGCAAGGTACGTATATGAAAAAGTAATGTTAAAGATGCCTTTACTCTCGGGTTTAGTGTTGATTCATTATATCAGTTCAATGGAAGTTTGCTAGGTGTCATGTCTTATGACACATCTCTTTAGTCCGAACTTTGGCATCGGAGGTTTTCCCCCCTTCATTATAAAGCTATACTCGGTGTAAGACAAATGGTGACAGGGATGACCGAATTCCAAGTAAAGAAAGAAGGTGTATGTCTAGGATGTGCCGAAGGAAAGCTCAAAAGGGGACCATTACCCTCAAGCCAAAGCAATACCTCCAATCACTCAAGCATACCTGAGGTTGGCATTAAGACGAAGACTACTACACCACATACTCCTGAGTAGAATGGTGTGGCGGGAAGGAAGAACCACACGATTGTGGAAGCTGTCTAGGCCATGCTACATGATCAAAGACTTCCAAAGTTTCTATGGGCTGAAACTACAAACACCGCCATATATGTACAAAATCGATGTCCTCATCAAGCATTGGGTTCCAAGACTCCTGAAGAAATTTTCACCGCTGGTCAAAGGGAAGTCGTGATTAGTCATGATGTCACCTTTGACAAAGATATGGCTCTCAGCAAGGTGGACAATCTTTCGACTTTGAGGAGCTCTCAAGAAGCCGACACCAGGGAACTGAAAGAAAAGGATGATGAATCAATGCCTGATGTAGAAGAACCCATGGATCCAATTGATCGTCATCCACATGAGCCTTCCTCTTCTAGGAAGAGGCCTTCATGGCTTAGGGGGGTACTTGATGATGCTGAAGGGCATGTTGCACCCTGAGGAACCTTCCATCAAAGTAAGAAACCTAAGAGGTATCAGGGATACCTGACCATCATGAGCATGATCATACAAAATGAGCCTTCATCATTCTCAGATGTCATAAAGCATTAAGTGTGGAAGGATGCTATGACCATAGAATATGAGTCTATTATGGAGAATGATGTCTGGAAAGTAGTTCCCAAACCCCGGACAAGACAATTGTTACTTTAAAATGGCTTTACAAGGTAAAGTATGCAGCAGATGGAAGTACAGAAAAGTATAAGGCTCGTTTTGTTGCTCATGGTTTATCCTAGAAGGAAGGTATAGACTATGATATTTGCACCTGTTGCTAGATATACGACCATCCACTTGATCATAGCCCTTGTGGCTTCACAAGGATAGAACCTACATCAGATGGATGTCAAGACTGTGTTCTTGCATGGTTTGATCAAAGAAGAGGTCTATGTGGAGCAACCTGAAGGATTTGAGATTTATGATCGAAAATCTCATGTATGCAGGTTGAAGAAGGCTCTCTATGGGTTGAAGCAATTTCCCTGAGCATGATATGAGAGGATCGATAGCTACTTGATGAAGCTGGGATTCATTAGGAGTGAAGTCGATCCTAACCTTTACTTTAAGGTTGAAGATGACAAGCCTCTCATATTGGTGTTGTATGTGGATGACCTCTTTCTAACAGGTGCAGACCCTCTCATTCACAAATGTAAGAGGGAGTTGGCTTCTGAATTTGAAATTAAGGACCAAGGACTTGAAGTATGGCAGAAGCTAAGGGAAATTTTCCTATCTCAAGGAAAATATGTGGTAAAGATATTGGAGAGATTCAGTATGATGGATTGCAAGCCTGTGACTACCTTGAGGATCTTAACTTTTAGAAGTTATATGGTAGTGATGTCGGACTAGATTTGGGAAATGCCTTTGAGTTTCATAAACTTATTCACATTGATGTTCTCAGTGAAGCTCCGTCCGAACATATGTTTTGCAGTTAGCATTGTGAGCTCATATTTGGTCTAGCCTCATTGGATTTATGCCAAGAATCTTCTAAGATATCTTCGTGGCACAATTACTAATGGATTGAGATACAATGCCAAAAATATGAAACTGCATGATTATTCGAATGCTGATTAGGCATGTCATGTGGAGGATCACTGGAGCACTTTTTAATGCTATTTTTCTTTGGATTCTTCTTTGATATAATGGATGAGCAGGAAGCAAAATTCGGTTGCCATAAGCACCATCGAGACCCGTTACATATCTACGAGTATGATCTTGTATGAATCTGCCTGGTTGGGGAAGCTCTTCAGTGAGTTGTTTGAACACATACCACTGTGATTCTCTGTAACAACTAGAGGTGGGATTAGAGTATTGAGGAATCCCATATTCGTCGATTGCTCCAGCAGATAAACATCATTTGGGATATGGTAAGTCAATGAGCAAGGAGGCTCCATCGCATTAAGATGATGTATAGGTTGATACACCTTGTCAAAGCCTCTAGGAAAGATCTAATCTGTGATTTTCCCAAACGAATTGGAGTCATCAAGAAACCCTTTTACAAGGGTCCTGCATGTTGCATACATTGAGCTTTGGGAACTCTGAGGGCTTGCGGTTCTTACTGGAGCAACATATGACCACATGGTGACTCACTCTCCCTTGGTGGTGTGCACTAGAACAAGATGATTCGCTCTCTTGTGGGACAAGATGATTCGATCTCTTATGGAATAAGATGATTCGCTCTCCTGTGTAGCAGGATGATTATTTCTCCTGTGAGGCTTGTATTGATGTGTTCTCCATGGTGATTGTAGCAGGATTGATGTGTTCTCCTGTCAAGCCTGGATTGATGTGTTCTCCATGGCGATTGTAGCAGGATTGATGTGTTCTCTTGTGAGGCCTGGATTGATGTTTTATCCATGGTGATTGTAGTAGGATTGATGTGTTCCCCTGTGAGGCTTGAATTGATGTGTTCTCCATGGCAGCTTGGATTGATGTGTTCTCCATGGAAATTGTAGTTGGATTGATGTGTTCTCTTGTGAGGACAGGATTGATTAGTCCTCCCATCAAGGAATCCTACCCATGCAATCTAGGACTCATGGGAAGTACCTCTCATTTGATAAAAGAGCAGGGAAATGAAGTTAGGTACCATAGTAGTACCGTGGACGCATCGTTGTATCTACCATACTCCCTACGCTAGGATGACCTCCATTGATTTGGGATCAATGCTATTGGTCTGGGACCAGTGGTAGGAGTTGTACCATATTATGATGCTAACTTCGGGTCAGTTGAGACTGGTAAGGGACTAGTGGTACACTCTCTGAGACTGTGATACTGGTCTGGGACCAGTGGTAGGAGTGGTACCTGCTATGAAGTTGACTTCGGATCGGTTGAGACTGGTCTAGGACCAGTGGTACGCACTCCGAGACTGACCTTGAGTCAGTGGAGGATGATACTGGTCTGAGACAAGTGGAGTTGTACTCAATATGACACTAACTTCGGGTTGGTTGAGACTGGTTGGGGACCAATGGTACATACTCTAAGACTGACTTTGAGTCAGTATGATACATCCTCGATCATTTCTTCTTCTTCAAAATTCGGACAAAAGCAAAGAAGAACAGAACAATGCAAGAGAAAAGTAGAACATAGCAAAACAATATATATCGGTATAGGTCAAAACAAGACAAAGTAGAACAGGTAGAATAGAGAAAATCAAGGCAAGGGTCAGGCTGTATAGGGTAGTTCATTTGATGGATGAATAGTAACGACTGATAGACAGATTGCAGATGAAGTTCTCCCTAGTTGAGAGGGAGTGTTAAAATTGGCAACCAAGGAAAAACTTCATGTAGGTCATCTTATTCATGGCTGATAATATTTTTATTAGATTCCTCTCATCGAGAGGTGTAGGATTGATATAAATATCATCCGATTCCGATAAGTATTCATGGAGATATGAATTTATTTTGATTATGGAATTATTATCAAGCCGAACTACAACTCATGTAGCCTCAGAAGCCCATCAGTCGCATCTATTCAAACACCAACGTTGTGTATAAATACAGGAGGACTTTTCCTCATTTGGACTCACTCATCTCATCACATCTCTCTCTCTCTACTACGCAGAAAAGAGTCTCTTCTCTACTGCACAGAAAAGGGTCTCTCTCTCACACATGTGAAGCCAAAAGTTGCTGAGACTGAAGCTGCAACTGCAAAAGTAATGATTGACCTACGTGGACTAGAATATCTCCTCATCTGAACTGCCTTGTAGGTTCATCTGAACCTCCTCTAAAAACCACAACTTTTGGTGGTGGAATCAAGTCAATCCGACGGACGATTTGCAAGATATCGACTGCCCTAGTTTGAAGCCGAAAGCTACTGAAACTGAAGCTGCAACTGCAAAAGTAAAGATTGACTTGTGTGGACTAGAAGATATCCTCATCCGAACTGCGTTGTAGGTTCATTTGAACCTCCTCTAAAAGCCGCAACTTTTGGTGGTGGATCATGCTGATCCGACTGTTGGTTTGTGAGATATAGTATGTCGTACTTTGATGATGAAGCCGCTAATGTTGATGTTGTTGATCTAGGGTTTGATATTGTTGATATAAATCAGATTTATTGAACTATTTCTCTCTGCTGAATTATTGAAGATAAAAGAAGATTTGATCGAAGGGTTTCCCCACACATTGTGGGGTTTGTCCCTGGCTAGCCACCACATCTTGTGTCTCTTGTCTTGGCTTGTTTCTGTCAATCGTTTAATGTTCTATCTACACTTTACTTTATGTACATGTGATTGTTAATCTATGGAATATAATAAGAAAAAGAAGTAAACTGTTATAAGCATAGAACATACCATAACTTAACAAATACCAATACAATATTGTTTTTTTATCAATTTCCATGCCAACACTCACTTTCTCTTACTTTCATCTTATTAAACATGTAAATTATGATATTAAACATGATAAAAATATCCTTCACAAACAATTGTTAAAAAAATATTTTTTTAGATATATCATCATTTAAAAAATTACATTCTGAAAGAAAATATCAATCTTCTTTTAAAACATCATTTCAAGTAAGAGTTCTTTGAAAATAACACTACTGAAAAAAATAATAAAAAAAATTCATGCGAGTACATTGACTACGTTGTATGATGGAATTAGGATTCCCCTCCAACTATCTTCTTCGCAACACCATCCCGACTTCTGACTACCCGAGTGACTTCAACTTCGACCACCAATACAATATTATTTTTTATCAATTTTTGTGCCAACAATCACTTTTTCTTACCTTCATCTTATTAAAAATGCTAAAAAATATCCTTTGCAAACATTTTTTAAAAAAATAACATTATTTTAAGACATTTTAAAAAAAATGGATTTTGAAACAACTATCATTTTTCTTTTAAAACATCATTTCAAGTAACAATTCTTGGAGAATAAAATTACCGAAATATATATATATATATATATATAGATATATATATAATATATATTATATATATATATATATATTATATATATATATATATATATATATATATATATATAATATATATATATATATAGATATATTAAAAAGAATTAGTTGAGTACATTATATGTTCGGGTTGGGGTCACCCCTCCGATTAACTGTTGTGCAACACCATCACGACTTCCAACTACTCAACTAAATTTAGCTCCAACTACCAATACAATATTGTTTTTATCAATTTTCATGCGAGCAATCACTTTCTCTTACTTCCCTTTTGCTCGACCTTCCCACTCTGGACATTCGCCCTAAGCACAACATGTTGTACATCGGGGTCGGGGTCACCACTACAACTAACTTGTATGCAATACCATCCTACTTTATGACTGCCAGAATAAATTTAACTCCAACTATGATTAAAATATTGTTTTTATCTATTTCCCTCCCATCAATCACGTTCTTGTACTTTCCTTTTATTTCTTTATAATAGTAAGTCACAACATTCAATCATCTATATTTGAATTAAATGGTCCCTAGTGTCCCTTCATCTGACCTCACCTCCATGTGCATATACGGTTGCCCATGTGTAGCCTTTTAACAAAATTTGTTTGCTTTCCTCCTTTGAGATTTTTCTATTTCGTTATCTCTTTTTCACACTCTTATGTGAAAATTTTATCTGATTACAAAGAAAGAACTTCAATTTCATGTTGCCACTTGTAATTTCTACTTAACATGCAATCTCCTAAAGAATATTGTTACCGAAGTCCATATTTGATTTAACAAACCTTAATTCTTTTTATATATTTGTATAGGACATTAGATGTGAAAAAATATAAATCTTCAAAATAATTCATAACAAATTCTATATCAAAACACACAACTCTATGTTCTCTTACTTGGTAGTGTACAAACCATCGCAAATTTCTATCAGAATATTCACTAGAAATTCGACAAGATCATCAATGAGTTTTTACATCTAGTCACTGCAAGCATAAGACTGAAATGATCACCTATAGAATTCACATGTTTACCAATTTCAAGGCCAGGTTTATACTATCAATATAATGAGTTGAGACAACCCCACATTCCCTATGCATCTTATTGCAAGCGAAAAAACATATTTAAAAAAAATAAAAGTAGAATCAAATGCTGCGTACAGATATCAAAGGACAAAAAGCTCTTTTTCCATATATCTTGCCATGAAATCTCATGCAAACATGCACACCCTTCCGAAAAAAATATGTTTGTCTACTTGAATTAGAAATCCAAACCATCTGAGGCAAACAATACTCAACCACTAGAGCAATACAAAACCAAAGTGAGCTAGGCAACACCATAAATTGTTTTTTTGTTCAATATTTAAACTGTCATTCTTCTCTTTGGTATTGAAACATTTCAATTCGTAATGTAGTGTTCACTCTTCACACACGATCATCGCCAAGATGCCCACCTTTGGGTTTCAACGATGCTTTGGTCCTTCATCCACATGTTTCCATGAATCTTTACACTCCCTCTCATTGTAGTCGTGGATCAAGCTCTTAGACAAAAAATGTTCAGGCAACAAGTGATCCTAGTCCTTGATAAATAAAAAAATGAAATTCCTACAATTAACATCCACAAAAAGTTAAAATATATACACCTATTAGTGTATAGTTGGCTATAAGAAAAAATATCCCCAATTCACTTTCCAAACCTACCCATTATAGAACCCCACTCAAATTTTGAAACCCACGCATAATTAATAGTAATAAATATAAATAGAAAATGAAAGAAAATGAACAAACCAATAAAAACATGACAATCATGTGTCCATTCCTCTCCTAATTCTTCCTCTAGTAACTACTCTCTCTCCTAGCATTCTCTCAAATTTGATCCCTTTTCTTCCTTCTTCTCATAACTTTGCCTTTAAAACTTAATTCTTTTTCTTATTCCTTCTCCTAGCTTCACCTTTAAAATTTAAAATTTATCATTTTTCTAACCCACATTAGATTATATTAAACCATACTAAACACCTATTAGTATAGTCATTTTATTAAAAAAAAATTATATTAAAACATGATATACTAATGTTATTATAATCATTTTATGACAACAATACCCTAACAAATTACTAGACAATACTACATTAACCACTATAGGCATACAACTCACTTTTCAAACCGACCGATAATAAACACAAGTAAATGTTAATAAGGAAAATGTCAGAAATACAATAAATCAGCAAAAATGTCACAATCAAATGTCCATTTCGTCTACTAACTCTTCCTCTCCCCGCCGTCTCTCGAATTTGATCCCTTTTCTTCTAAACATTCACTATACATTCAGTTATATTAAAACATAATTACCATGAAGCGAAAAAAATATAAAGTACCAATTCTTGAGTCACTATATATTATGTTACGCGTTGTTTAAAGAGCTTACGATTACCTCGAATTTGATCCTTTTTCTTACACACATTCACTATGCATTCAGTTATATTAAAACATAATATTTACCTCGCTCGTCTCCCGAATTTGATCCTTTTCTTACATCTGTTGGAATTCAGAGACACAGCAAATCAAATAAAATAACACAGCAGAATTAATCATGCACAGAAAACACAGCTTTTAACATGGTTTCTGGGCTACGTTTACTAAACATAGACATCAGGAATTTATTAATCAAACAGGAGATTACATAATATAGGAGTCATTAATCACCTACCTCCCAACAAATATAGGAGTCATTAATCACCTCCCAACAACAAGCTAATCTAGGAACTGAATTTCTATTATTGTCATCAGCTGATATTGAAAATCTCAACAACATATACATCCAGTTACATTAAAACAGGTATCCTTTTCTTACACATTCATTATACATTCACTTATATTAAAACATAATGAAGTACCTGTGAAATGAAAAAAATATAAAGCACCAATTCTTCAGTCACTATGAGTATATATTATGTTATCCCTAGTTTAAAGCGTTTGTGTTTACAAATTAATTGGGAAAATAATAAGCCCAAGTAATAAAAATTTTAAAGAATTAAAAAAAAAAAATTTAACTTAGAATTCTACATAATGCTAATCCATTTTCACTATTCAAACAATTATTAAAAACTCCAACATTTTCATTTTTTGAAAAAGTTTCTAAAAAAATCTACCATTTGAACAAATGCCTTAGCTAAACAACTCTATTTTAAAAAGTTTCAAAAAAATCTACCATTTCAACAAATGCCTTAGCTAAACAACCCCACATAATGCTAATCTATTTCCGCCATTTAAAAAACTATTCAAAAACTCCAACATTATCATTTTTCCAAAAATAAAAAAAATATATAAAAAAATCTACCATTCAAAAAACTATTCAAAAACTCCAACATTATCATTTTTCCAGAAAAAAAAATATAAAAAATTCTACCGTCTGAAGAAATGTCCGACGTATGTCCTACGTAGACAACGCTATTGTGTTATAGCGATGAAAAATAAACTACCAACCAAAATAAAATTATGCAAACTAAACTACCAATAATTTTACATAATTCAATCATGTACACAAAGTAATCTAACCCACACTATCCTCTTGACAAATGGTGTCCATTACTTGTGGACATGGATAGGGATACGAGCGGCGGGAACAACGAGCAGCGGCTCTGCCTTACGCATTGTGAGACCAGAAGATTCTGCCATATCAAGCGTCTGGGGTACCTGGCCGTTGGGGAGAGATAAGTCAAAGGAATGGACTAACGTAGCAAGCATGAGTTGAACCATTCGGATTCCCATACTCATGCCCGCACAGATCCGTCTGCCTGCGCCGAACGGGATTAGCTGGAAATCGCTCCCCCTCACGTCAACACTGCTACCAATAAACCTGTCGGGATCAAATTCCAGCGGCCTCTCCCACACGCCCGGGTCGCGCTGCATACCCCACGCGTTCACCATGACTCGAGCGTTCTTGGGTATGTAATACCCCTCTATCTCGCACGCCTCCACTGTCATCCTAGGCACCAGGAGGGGAACGGAGGGGTGCAGCCTTAACGTCTCCTTTACCACGGCCTGCAAGTACGGGAGGTTCCGCAGGTCTGACTCCTTCACCTTTCTTTTCTCCCCTTTTACCGCCGATTCTATTTCTTCTTGGCATCTCTTCATGATGTTCGGGTGGCGTATCAGCTCTGCTATTGCCCATTCCACTGTAATCGAAGTTGTGTCCGTTCCTGCATTGAACATGGTCTAAACAATATACATGTATAACTTGCAAGTATAACATAAGCTTCTGAAATTTGAAAATAAAAAGAATATTAGACTCAAAAACTTTTCATTTTTAATCCTGTAAAACTTATAAACTCAACAATTTTGGGAAAATTACAAATTCGAAAATTTTCGATAGGTTTTTACAAGATCAGAACAGAGGGTTAAGATGGGTATTTTCTGTGAAATTCAATATAATGAATTTAATAATACTCACCTGTAAAAGGCCCTTAATCTCATCATTCGTGAGCTTTCCTTCTTCGGAATCCGCATCATTTCTAAGAGGCAAAAGAATACTAAGAAAGTCAGCCTTCCCTCCGTTGCAAGAGGCGGTTTGGTGCTCCTTTATCATCTTACTTATGAACGCATCGATCCTTATGTGCAGCTTTTTCATCTTAGTCCGTACGCCCTCCGGATCCATCCAAGCCAGAGAGGGCACGAAGTCGCCGATGATAAACTTACCGGCCAAATCCGTTTGCTCCACCACCAGCTGTCTGAACTCGCCGGCCTTACACCCCTGGGAATCGAACATGCGCTTGCTCAACATAGTCTGCCCGAGGACGTTGGCAGTGCAGATGTTGAGCACTTCGCCGAGGTTCACGGCCTTCCCTTGTCGCTCATGTTCGAGAATAGACTTCACCAGCATCCCGACCTCTTGTTCACGCACGGGCTGCAGATCGTCCAGGGCCTTGCCGCCAAAGAGATGAATGTTACAGATCTTTCGCATCATTCTCCAGCGGGGGCCGTAGGGAATCCAGACGAGGCCGTGGGAGTCGTAGCCAATGTATTTGGCCGTAGAGTTGCCTGGCCGGTTGGAGAAGTTGAGGTCGTTCGTTTTGAGGCACGCCTCCGCTATCTTTGGCGAGGAGACAACCACAGTGTCGGTTGTCCCGAGCTTCAAATACATGATCGGACCGTATTGCTTCGATAGCTGATAGAGTGAGTGATGGGGCATGTTGCCCAGAAGTGGAAGGCTGCCGATCACAGGCCATCCAGACGGACCCGGGGGAAACCGTTTTCTCAGACTCCGTTTCACCACGCAGATAAAAGAAATCGCCAGAAGGATCAGACTCAGCGCTGAGCCGAGGTTCAGGCTCGGACTAGATCTCTGTAGCAAAGCAGGCGATGAATCCATGGCTTCCTCCGCTTTAATTTAACTTTGATTATGTGCCCCCTTGCTTCATATTTTCTATGGTTATCATCGGCATTTAGAATCTAGATGGTGACACGTCTGTGTGGGGTGCAATCTTCAAACATCAGATGTGTACGTGTACGTTTGAGGTTCACATGTACATCGGAAGGATGTGAGAAGATAACCCTTAAACAAGAATGCGGTCTTGGTTGTAATAAGATAATCAAGTTAAAATATTGACTTATACCATATCTTCGTTCGAGTATACATGATGATGTTGAATTTTTTGGAAATAAATTACATAATAGAGATTTTACATAATTTTATATATATTAGATATTTATAAAATTTTATAGAAATAAATTATATAATATATTTTTATTTGTGTAAAATTTTTGAGAAAGAGACATGACTAGTCCTGAAGTAAATTTTTTAGAAAGAGACATGACATGACTAATCCTCAAGGTAAGATATTATAATTTTAAAAATATAAGATGTTTTACCGATGATAGAGTGACTTATATAAAGTGTATAAGAAAATATTTTTGTTACTGGATTGTGTTAGAGTGACTTATATAAATTGTATAAGAAAATAATTTTTTTACTAGATTGTATTATAATAGGGGAGTGATATCTAGTGTATGTATAAAATTGTATAGGAAAATATTTTTTTTTACGAGATTGTGTTATAATAGGGGAGTGATATTTAGTTTTATGTATAAAATTAGTGTGATATATTATATGATTTTATTAAAGGTTATTTGAATTATGATATTAGTTTTTTTATGAATATAATTTATGATAGAAATAGTTTTAGATTTAGGTGTAAGGCTTAAAATTATTTTTGTTTGGTTAAGAGTTGATTTTATTATGAGATAAGGAAATATGTTATTGACCCAATATTTACAGGTATTTGGTATGAAATCTACTATTATGTTGGTCATTAATATGTAATTTTAAGTGGTGTAGTTTTATGTGAAGAATGATGATTAGTCGCATACATTCACAACTGTTGTGTACTAATAGCTATCGTCACTATCAATTGGCAATTGAGTTATGATAGAATTTTCCATCTTCAAAGGAAAATTTGTGTATGAAATTAGTTTTGAAAAATAGATAAATTGTATTTCAAGGTGGCTCTACAAATTGAACATGGTCATTCAAATATGCTTGGGAAACATTGTCTCTTTATCTCTTTCTTTGGTAAGAATAGAGCTAATTATTCACTGACCTAGTGAATAAAACATGCTGGAACAAGTCTATGGCCTCAATTTCTACAACACAATCATTTGTTGATTTATTTTATTATGTGGCATGGAGATAGGATGGATCTTTCCATTCTGCAATGAATTTTCTTAGTGAGGGAATGCTAGGATGCCTCATTGATCAACAATGGAAAACTACAAGCTTCAATGTTGGATATTTGAAGGGGTGGGATATAATAGGTGTCATTTGTTTTTCATCCTTTCCTGTTATTCAAATTGTGGTTGAGGTAGTTGTAGCTCTCTACATTATCAAAGAACAACCCTTCACTCTTTCTAGTACAAATATTATCCTTTATTTCTCTTATTACATTGAAAAGTACCATCCTCTCTTGCAACACAAGGATGCTAATGAAGTGCTTGACTTCATGTGTGACAAAGAAGCATTCAACAACATATCTCTACAGAGTATTTTTACTAATATGTTCATTCACCAAGTGTTTGATAACATGCATGAAATTAAGAAATTTCCCAGGGAAGCCTTAAGAAAAGAGGATTTTATGATTTAGGAAGTTTTCAAATCATGGTTACATTTCTAATAGGTAAAGCATTACTCTTTTAGGTGAACTCCATCAATTATCTGGTAGTTATAAAATATAAATTGCAACACTCAATGTGAAACCTAATGGAATAATAATGATTTCTTTTTAAAGATAAACTCATTGATGATCACTCTTACTATTTACCTAGAACTTTTAGAAAGACTCATCTATAGCATGGGCTTTTCATTTGCATGGAGGTCTAGTGGGGAATGGAGTCACTTCATCCTCATACCTAGTGTCTTTGAAGGATGTGGCTAAAGGAAAATAATCTTCTTTAAATGATCTAAATTCTCCTATGTTTAGTGCATATATAGTGTATGAGTTGGAAAACATATTAGGTTTTGAGGGTTTTGTGTAGCAATTAGGTTGTAGATTTGCATGTGCTCATGAAGTTTTAATCAAAATCATCAGACACAAACCCACTCTACTGTTATGCAGACATCAATCCACAATTTAGAACAAAAATTTTAGACATGCAAGAAGGGATAACATACATGCAACAAGTATTTTTTTCTGGTAAAGAAATCTTCTAAAAACCACAATACAAGCTTGAATTAATTAAATTAATAGCGATGTATAACAATTTATTTGCTCAACTAAGCTCACCCTGCAAGTGCACAACCTATCTCTCTACTCACTAAAGGCGTGTGAGCCAGACTTAGTCAAAATTTTCCTCGGCTTGAGCTCTTATTTCCTTATGTTATTCCTTGAGGAATTATCCCGTATTATTTAGGAAATTCCTCTAATTGAATTGTGCAACTCCTTAGGCTAATCATCTGACTACATGCAACACTTGTACACTCAAGACTAGTTTAAAATTAAAGTTACATTACCTTGAAATCTCCACCTCAACTAGGTAGCTCAAATTATCTGCATGCACTAGCTATTTTGGGTTGATTAATGAGTTCGCTGGATGATCATTGAGTTTGACTGATTTCCCACTACTTAACTGACCTTCCACTAGTTCCTCCAAAAGTTGGAACTAATTTAACTAAAAAAACTTGAGATAACTGACCTTTATTGCTACAAATTAGCAATCACACATGCAAAACTGAAATCTAACTCCTCCAACTTGAATTTATTGAGTAAACTGGGTGACACAAGGAATGTCACACAAGTTAACATCATCCAAATTATCTGATGATATAGAACTTCATATTTTCTCAATTTAATCAAGATAAAATCAAATTGAGAATTTCTTGATGCATTTTCCAACACTCCCTTTGAGCAAGAAAGGGATTATCAATCACCCCTATCCTGCAACCTTGGAACTCGAACTTCCCTCTTGACAAGGCCTTTGTCAAAATGTCAACATTTTGTTCCTTTATTGGAATGTACTGCAACAACATTATCTGCGTCTACGTAGGATCCCGTAAAAGGTGATACCATATATCTATATGCTTGGGTTGATTGTGAAAAATAAGATTTTCAGAGAGCTTGATGCAACTCTAATTAGCATAGTAGATCACAGTTAGATCCATAATCTAAGTAAACAATCCAACAAGTATCTTTCTCATCCAGATCACCTTAGATGTTTCTTGATTGGAACCCGTGTATTATACTTTGGTTGAGATGAGTGCCACATATCTTTGGTTCCTGCTGTACCAGGAAACAACTGCATACTCAACACTGAAATTTCCCCTTGATGTACTCTTTCAGTCTGATGGAATCCCCACCGAATATGCTCTGTGAAGCCACACAACTTCACTCCCTCTATCTATTTGTACCATAGTTCAATGTGTAGTGCCTTCCAGGTACCGTAGAACATGCTTAGATGTCGTCCAAAATAATTTGGTTGCCTTATCCATAGCTTAGATTAACTGGTTGACTGCATAACACATATCTAGTCGTGTGCTCACAAGATAACATTAACGAACCCAGCAAGTGTCAGTAAAGAGTAGCATCCACTTCCTCAGCTGAAGTGACATCCTCTTTCATCTAATTGGTCACTAGAGGTGTCTCCATGGGTTTGGAATTGTTCATGTGGAATCTTTGAAGTATCTCATTGGCATACTTTCCTTGAGATATAAATAGTTCCTCCTCACCCTATCATATTTCCAATTCAAGGAAGTAGTGCAAGAGACACATGTCCTTCATTTTAAATTGTATTGCAAGGTATTCCTTGTAAGATATGATCAATTGATCATCACCAGTTGAAATCAAGTCATCAACATATAAAACAATAATCAACAATTTACCTTATACCAGGACATGATAGAGGTTTTCTTCTACTTCACTTTTGGCGAAGCCCAAACCGGTGAGATAGCTATCAATCCTAGTGTACCAAGCACAAGGTGCTTACTTGAGACCATACAATGGCCACCTAAATTTGCACACATGAGACTCTTGATCAAAAGTTTTAAGCCTTCTGGTTTCTCAATGTACACCTCCACCTCAATAATGCCATTGAGCAATATTTGTTTTACCTCAATATAGTGGCTCTTCCACCCTATCTCTGCAATGAGAGAAATAATTGTTCTAATGGATGAGTGACTTGATACAGGAGAAAAATACCCCTCATAGTCAATCCCCTCAACTTGAGAGTACCCCTTGGCCACAAATCTTACCTTGTACTTTTCTATGCTTCTGTCAACTACGTGCTTTACCTTGAAGATCCATCTCGAACCCACAACTAATTTATCTGCTAGTCTTGGGACCACTTCCCAAACATTTTTCTTTACAATGAATTCATATTCTTCCACCATTGAATCAACCCACAAAAATTTCTCTACTACTTCATCAAAAGAGAATAGCTCAGTGTCTACAAGATTAGTCATTAGAGTCATATAGCCAATGTACTGATTTCATGACCTTCTCTACCTGTGCTGATTTGAAGGAGCACTCACATTCTCACTCGCATCCTGCAAAAGTCTCTTAGTTTCCATGGTCCTTTTCCTGTCTTCTCTAGATGGTCTTTCTTGAGTGGTTGTCTCCAGTCTCTGCTTGAGCTCTTATTTCCTTATGTTATTCCTTGAGGAATTATCCCGTATTATTTAGGAAATTCCTCTAATTGAATTGTGCAACTCCTTAGGCTAATCATCTGACTACATGCAACACTTGTACACTCAAGACTAGTTTAAAATTAAAGTTACATTGCCTTGAAATCTCCACCTCAACTAGGTAGCTCAAATTATCTGCATGCACTAGCTATTTTGGGTTGATTGATGAGTTCGCTGGATGATCATTGAGTTTGACTGATTTCCCACTACTTAACTGACCTTCCACTAGTTCCTCCAAAAGTTGGAACTAATTTAACTAAAAAAACTTGAGATAACTGACCTTTATTGCTACAAATTAGCAATCACACATGCAAAACTGAAATCTAACTCCTCCAACTTGAATTTATTGAGTAAACTGGGTGACACAAGGAATGTCACACAAGTTAACATCATCCAAATTATCTGATGATATAGAACTTCATATTTTCTCAATTTAATCAAGATAAAATCAAATTGAGAATTTCTTGATGCATTTTCCAACACTCCCTTTGAGCAAGAAAGGGATTATCAATCACCCCTATCCTGCAACCTTGGAACTCGAACTTCCCTCTTGACAAGGCCTTTGTCAAAATGTCAACATTTTGTTCCTTTATTGGAATGTACTGCAACAACATTATCTGCGTCTACGTAGGATCCCGTAAAAGGTGATACCATATATCTATATGCTTGGGTCGATTGTGAAAAATAAGATTTTCAGAGAGCTTGATGCAACTCTAATTAGCATAGTAGATCACAGTTAGATCCATAATCTAAGTAAACAATCCAACAAGTATCTTTCTCATCCAGATCACCTTAGATGTTTCTTGATTGGAACCCGTGTATTATACTTTGGTTGAGATGAGTGCCACATATCTTTGGTTCCTGCTGTACCAGGAAACAACTGCATACTCAACACTGAAATTTCCCCTTGATGTACTCTTTCAGTCTGATGGAATCCCCACTGAATATGCTCTGTGAAACCACACAACTTCACTCCCTCTATCTATTTGTACCATAGTTCAATGTGTAGTGCCTTCGAGGTACTGTAGAACATGCTTAGATGTCGTCCAAAATAATTTGGTTGCCTTATCCATAGCTTAGATTAACTGGTTGACTGCATAACACATATCTAGTCGTGTGCTCACAAGATAACATTAGCGAACCCAGCAAGTGTCAGTAAAGAGTAGCATCCACCTTCTCAGCTGAAGTGACATCCTCTTTCATCTAATTGGTCACTAGAGGTGTCTCCATGGGTTTGGAATTGTTCATGTGGAATCTTTGAAGTATCTCATTGGCATACTTTCCTTGAGATATAAATAGTTCCTCCTCACCCTATCATATTTCCAATTCAAGGAAGTAGTGCAAGAGACACATGTCCTTCATTTTAAATTGTATTGCAAGGTATTCCTTGTAAGATATGATCAATTGATCATCACCAGCTAAAATCAAGTCATAAACATATAAAACAATAATCAACAATTTACCTTATACCAGGACATGATAGAGGTTTTCTTCTACTTCACTTTTGGCGAAGCCCAAACCGGTGAGATAGCTATCGATCCTAGTGTACCAAGCACAAGGTGCTTACTTGAGACCATACAATGGCCACCTAAATTTGCACACATGAGACTCTCGATCAAAAGTTTTAAGCCTTCTGGTTTCTCGATGTACACCTCCACCTCAATAATGCCATTGAGCAATATTTGTTTTACCTCAATATAGTGGGTCTTCCACCCCATCTCTACAATGAGAGAAATAATTGTTCTAATGGATGAGTGACTTGATACAGGAGAAAAATACCCCTCATAGTAAATCCCCTCAACTTGAGAGTACCTCTTGGCCACAAATCTTACCTTGTACTTTTCTATGCTTCTGTCAACTACGTGCTTTACCTTGAAGATCCATCTCGAACCCACAACTAATTTATCTGCTAGTCTTGGGACCACTTCCCAAACATTTTTCTTTACAATGAATTCATATTCTTCCACCATTGAATCAACCCACAAAAATTTCTCTACTACTTCATCAAAAGAGAATAGCTCAGTGTCTACAAGATTAGTCATTAGAGGCATATAGCCAATGTACTGATTTCATGACCTTCTCTACCTGTGCTGATTTGAAGGAGCACTCACATTCTCACTCGCATCCTACAAAAGTCTCTTAGTTTCCATGGTCCTTTTCCTGTCTTCTCTAGATGGTCTTTCTTGAGTGGTTGTCTCCAGTCTCTGCTTGAGATCTTATTTCCTTATGTTATTCCTTGAGGAATTATCCCGTATTATTTAGGAAATTCATCTAATTGAATTGTGAAACTCCTTAGGCTAATCATCTGACTACATGCAACACTTGTACACTCAAGACTAGTTTAAAATTAAAGTTACATTGCCTTGAAATCTCCACCTCAACTAGGTAGCTCAAATTATCTGCATACACTAGCTATTTTGGGTTGATTGATGAGTTCGCTGGATGATCATTGAGTTTGACTGATTTCCCACTACTTAACTGACCTTCCACTAGTTCCTCCAAAAGTTGGAACTAATTTAACTAAAAAAACTTGAGATAACTGACCTTTATTGCTACAAATTAGCAATCACACATGCAAAACTGAAATCTAACTCCTCCAACTTGAATTTATTGAGTAAACTGGGTGACACAAGGAATGTCACACAAGTTAACATCATCCAAATTATCTGATGATATAGAACTTCATATTTTCTCAATTTAATCAAGATAAAATCAAATTGAGAATTTCTTGATGCATTTTCCAACACTCCCTTTGAGCAAGAAAGGGATTATCAATCACCCCTATCCTGCAACCTTGGAACTCGAACTTCCCTCTTGACAAGGCCTTTGTCAAAATGTCAACATTTTGTTCCTTTATTGGAATGTACTGCAACAACATTATCTGCGTCTACGTAGGATCCCGTAAAAGGTGATACCATATATCTATATGCTTGGGTCGATTGTGAAAAATAAGATTTTCAGAGAGCTTGATGCAACTCTAATTAGCATAGTAGATCACAGTTAGATCCATAATCTAAGTAAACAATCCAACAAGTATCTTTCTCATCCAGATCACCTTAGATGTTTCTTGATTGGAACCCGTGTATTATACTTTGGTTGAGATGAGTGCCACATATCTTTGGTTCCTGCTGTACCAGGAAACAACTGCATACTCAACACTGAAATTTCCCCTTGATGTACTCTTTCAGTCTGATGGAATCCCCACTGAATATGCTCTGTGAAACCACACAACTTCACTCCCTCTATCTATTTGTACCATAGTTCAATGTGTAGTGCCTTCGAGGTACTGTAGAACATGCTTAGATGTCGTCCAAAATAATTTGGTTGCCTTATCCATAGCTTAGATTAACTGGTTGACTGCATAACACATATCTAGTCGTGTGCTCACAAGATAACATTAGCGAACCCAGCAAGTGTCAGTAAAGAGTAGCATCCACTTCCTCAGCTGAAGTGACATCCTCTTTCATCTAATTGGTCACTAGAGGTGTCTCCATGGGTTTGGAATTGTTCATGTGGAATCTTTGAAGTATCTCATTGGCATACTTTCCTTGAGATATAAATAGTTCCTCCTCACCCTATCATATTTCCAATTCAAGGAAGTAGTGCAAGAGACACATGTCCTTCATTTTAAATTGTATTGCAAGGTATTCCTTGTAAGATATGATCAATTGATCATCACCAGCTAAAATCAAGTCATCAACATATAAAACAATAATCAACAATTTACCTTATACCAGGACATGATAGAGGTTTTCTTCTACTTCACTTTTGGCGAAGCCCAAATCGGTGAGATAGCTATCGATCCTAGTGTACCAAGCACAAGGTGCTTACTTGAGACCATACAATGGCCACCTAAATTTGCACACATGAGACTCTCGATCAAAAGTTTTAAGCCTTCTCGTTTCGCGATGTACACCTCCACCTCAATAATGCCATTGAGCAATATTTGTTTTACCTCAATATAGTGGGTCTTCCACCCCATCTCTGCAATGAGAGAAATAATTGTTTTAATGGATGAGTGACTTGATACAGGAGAAAAATACCCCTCATAGTCAATCCCCTCAACTTGAGAGTACCCCTTGGCCACAAATCTTACCTTGTACTTTTCTATGCTTTTGTCAACTACGTGCTTTACCTTGAAGATCCATCTCGAACCCACAACTAATTTATCTGCTAGTCTTGGGACCACTTCCCAAACATTTTTCTTTACAATGAATTCATATTCTTCCACCATTGAATCAACCCACAAAAATTTCTCTACTACTTCATCAAAAGAGAATAGCTCTGTGTCTACAAGATTAGTCATTAGAGGCATATAGCCAATGTACTGATTTCATGACCTTCTCTACCTGTGCTGATTTGAAGGAGCACTCACATTCTCACTCACATCCTACAAAAGTCTCTTAGTTTCCATGGTCCTTTTCCTGTCTTCTCTAGATGGTCTTTCTTGAGTGGTTGTCTCCAGTCTCTGCTCCTCAACTTATGGCTACTCCACAACTTCTTGAGATTCCTCCTTTGGAGCTAAAGTCTCCTCTTCTGGTGGGATCTGAAGCTCCCTCTCAAGAGAGCACCACATGGATTTATCTTCGTAAAATTTTACATCCCTTCACACAAATTTCATTCTAATGGATGGAAAGTACACATGGTAGTTGTGGGGAGTTTCTGTGCAACCCACAAATACCCCCAATTTTGTTGTCAGCTCTAGCTTCTTCCTTGATTCTTTGGAGACATGGCCATAAATAGAGGCTTCAAAAATTATGAAGTGTGACCCATTTGAATTTATCCTTGAGAAATCCTCCTTAAGTGTAATCATGACCAAAATTCGATGAGGACTTGGGTTCCGTAAATAGACTATTCCATTGCATGCCTTGCCCCAAAAATGTAGAGGTAGGTCTTGATCATGTAAAATCATCCTCATTGGTCCCACAATGCTATGGTTCTTCGTCTTAGAAACCTTGTTCTATTGTGGGTTGTGGGGTGTTGTCAACTCCAGTCGAATTCCTTCATTTTGCACATAAATTTTTAAATTCATTCGATACATACTCAACTCCATTATAACTCCTCAGATCCTTCACCTTCTTGCCCATTTATTTCTCAACCATTGCATTGAATTCTACAAACTTGGAGAATGTCTCATCCTTCTCCCGCGTGAAGAAGACATAATGCTTTGTGCGAA
The DNA here is from genome assembly GCA_000404065.3 of Pinus taeda. Lineage (NCBI taxonomy): Eukaryota > Viridiplantae > Streptophyta > Pinopsida > Pinales > Pinaceae > Pinus > Pinus taeda. The sequence continues at coordinate 111,138 of APFE031670796.1, forward strand.
GTCCTCAATAAAAATGACAAAATATTTGTGCTTGATAGTAGAGGCTATCAAGAAAGGTCCACAGACATTAGAGTGGATCCTTTGAAGCATTGCATGTGCTTTGTTGTCCTGATCATGGAATGTGGATTTTCTGTACTTCCCCAAGTTACATCTTTTGCATTCATCCTACTACTCAGGTGCTCCTTTGAGGAATCTTGTGGTTGTCTATTTCATGATCCTCAAAGTGCCATGATGAAAATGGCTAAGTATTGTATGCCAAATTTTAGTGACATCACAACTCTGCACCTTCTCCACCTTTCTGCTCAATTCAACACAATCCTCCACATCTAGGTTGTAGATGTTCTCCATAGGAACCCTGATCTACGTCACTTGTCTTGTGGCTATGTGTCTCAGGAATTCCTTTCCTTTGCTAGAGATCACATCATAATCATGATCTTCCAAAAATGCAACAGAGACAAGATTTTTTTTCAAGTCCAGAATGAACATGACATCCTTGAGCATGAGGGGGGAGAGTGACTCCATATGAAAGGTGACTATACCAATCTTTGTCATGCTATACCTTCCATCGAGTCCCATCTTGATGTGAATCTGTAAATATTTTTCTTCTAGGTCGCTAAAAAAGTCTCTACTCCCCGTCATATGGAAATATGCACCTGATTCCAAGAACTACACACTCAACATCACCGTGTTGTCCATGCATGCAATGATGGTAAAGTCAAGCTCGAAATACGAAGCCAAAGATTCAACTATTTCTCCTCCTAAGGTCTTCTTACTTACCTTATTGTGTGGACACTTTGTGGCATAATGCCTAAATTCATGACAATGGAAGCATTTAATTTTTGACAAATATTTCTTCTTTCCCCCTTCACTGGTTTATGGTTTGGATTTGGATTTCTTCCCTTTTCCCTTCTTTTCATTTACATCCAATGAAATTTTTTCTTCATTCTCACCCTCAAATGAAGTCCCATCTCTGGTATTCCTCCTTATTTCCTGCTGTACCAAATCAGATCATAAGCACTCCCAAATTAGTAGTTTCTCCCCCTCATTCACCAAATCTTGATAGATATGCTAGCTCTTTAGAAGGCCAAGAAGGGATAGGGTTACCAAGTCTTCTTCGGGGACATTAACACCAACCCCACCAAGTTCATCACGACATCGTGTAAACTTGCTTAGATGCTGCATAATTCTTCCATTCTTTTGCATCTTGATACTTTGAAGTTTATCCCTGAGTGTTGTTAGGTTCCTATACCAATTGGAGTCATAATTTTGAATGACTAAGGTTAAGCCTTGTAATATTGTACATACCTTTGCTTTCTGCAAATGTTTTCCATATTAAAAACTTAAAAAATGTAAAGAGGTTATGTCCTAAAAGAAAAATCAAAGGACAAAAATAATAAGAGAAGGTCAAAAAATGAAAATATATGAACCCCAAAAACAAAAATAGACCATGAAAGTGTGCAAGTCTAAATGCCACTACCATTTACTTTTATGCATAATAATTATTGTGTGCAACTCGCTATTCATGCCACAATCTGTGGTAATCAAACTGTTTAATCTTGATTATATCATGCTTTAAATTTTATGTTTATAGTTAGAGAATAAAATCTGACCAAGCAATTTAATCTTGGTAGATCAATAGATAGGTAGAGAAAACGAAAGGAGCTCATAAGCTTAATCTGAGCCCTTGGACGAAATAAGGTTAGAAATAGATAGTTTGTTTTATAAAAGAAAAGATAAGATAAGGGTTTTCTAGCCCAAATGCACCCACATAAATGAAGAAAAATGTTAGGGTAAGAAATGGGTAAGAAGTAGAAAGGTTGCTGAAGTATAAAGTTAATTGGAACAAAACACATTCATCATTCTTAGACATATGTGCTAATATGTATGATCAATTATGAAGGCAAAAGAAAAGGTTTACAAGTTAATTTAATTAACTCCCCCTTAGTCATCTTTTCCCCTATACTTACTAATTTCCTATCCACAAGCATATTCTAGTACTTTTAATCCTTCAAGCCAAAGAGGTTCAAAGCATTTCTCTGACTTTTGGTGGGAGCAGATGCTCGGCTTAATGATTTATTTACATCAAGTGGTAGAATCCCCTTCATAAAAGTCACCCCCCTTCATTACCCTAATAAAACCCCTTTTCCTAAGGTTAAAACACAATTTGCCCATGAAAAGTGAAAACCCCCATGTAAATCCTATTTTACTCAAAAAACCCACAAAAAACATTTTATACTAAGTATAGAGTGTATGCACAAACATTACCTTTTTACTTAGGGGAATATCCACTCTACCCATCACATTTCACATAATTTTTTAATTCTATTATATAAATCCCATAAAACCTTTTCCTGTATATTAATTAAATCCCCTAAATAAATCCCGAACCCTTAGTTTTAACATAAACTATACTATTTACCCCTTATCCCGAAGAAACAAACTAATCCCTCCATTAACCTTGAATAAATCCTGATCCATCGCAACACCCCCTGAAGCCCATGCTTGTATCACCTACACACCTCCCTTGCCTGATTGTCATCCGATCACCATCCCCCTCATCCAACGGTCCACAACCATATTGGCTGCGCCCAATGGCCGATTGTTACTCGCTCGATAAAGTGGTTTTTCCCCAATCCCCAAAGGCTACGTGTCAGGAGCAGAGGTAGATCAAGTGACCCATCCTAAATACCACTTGACCCTCATAAGCTGTGCGACAGCTTGGGAAACTACCTCTCACTCAACTTGATAAACCACCTACTATTCATGTTGTGAATTTCCGCGCCAAATTTAAAAAGTTGCCTGTTAAACCCTGAAAACCCTCGTTTTCATTCCTTTTGCCTCGTTTCATAGTAAAACCCATTAAACCTTTTCGGCTCCACCCTTAACCTCCACAACACAATTCGACCTCCAATTATCTTCAAAACATTGCCACGACCCCTTCCCCAAACATCCCTGTGCGATAAAACCATCAATTGCCTTTCCTGCCAACCTGTGTTTTCTTAATGATTGTTGTATTTTGTAGGTAATTAGCAGAAGACCAGAGCTTGGATAAACAGTTTTGATACTAGTGAGAAAACTCATTTACTCCAAGAATCGAAAGGAAATCTATTAAGAAACCTTCATTCACAAGAAGAAAACAATTATACATAGAATAGAGAAGAAATCATTCACACAGAGACATTGATTGTCAATACAGAGGTAACAAACAAAGTATACAGTTTGAAGACAAATAGATAAAAATTACAAAAAATTGATCAATATCCATTACCATATGCTCATACACATAAGAAACTAAATTATTTACTGTTGAAACACACAGTCAAAAGTGAAAATGTACAATAAAAGTAAAAACACAGTAAAGGATATTGACAGGTCATCAAACTAAAAGAGTATCAGTAACAGATAGTATTAGATGAAAACCTGAAGTAAATGAAGCTTCCAGCATGAAATTCCAAACAACAAAGAGAATAAAGGGCTAAAACCAAACCATAAAGGCCAACGATACCACAATAAATAGGACAACATGAAAACAATTCAATAGTTGTCTTTATCTTCCTGCAAGAAAATATTTTTTATTTCCTAGATTAAATCTCAAATTAGTGATCCGAATTGGATCCATGAAAATTATTAGAGTTATATGACTGTGTCAAATCATGATAGACTTCAAAAACTTGTGAACAAAGAGCTATCAGGAAGGACCTCTGGACAGTGGTAGTTTGTAGCCAGCACGGAACGATGAGGACCTCGGTCAAAGCGCGCTGACTGTAGGCCTATGGAGACTGTGCAGTGGCACAAACTCACAAAAACCCCTCGAGAAGGAAAGGACACGAGCGCACGGTCAGAAAGGAAGCTAGAAAACAGTGGGGAAAGCGCTAAAACCAAAGGCGGGTCCCGCACTCCAAAACTAGTGGAATATCGGAGGTGTTTCTCGTGGTAAGTGGGTTTGTCAAATGACCTAGCGATTCCATACATTGAAGGATGCGTGTCCAGCAGATGAGAGAGAAAACTGCTCTCATTGTGGGCTAACGTCCGAGCAAGTGAACCGCGTGATAAGAGCGATAACCATAGGATCTAGAGGCCCTAGATCTAATGGCGAAGATTACGCCCAATGGGAAACCAGATTCAAAAGGAGAAATAAGCTGAAGCATATAAAGGTTGAAGTCCAATTTGACTACTGAGTTGGTGGATGAATCATTTCACGACATAGCCGAAATAATGAACCATTTGAGGAAAGTTGGTGCTCATTTCGTGAGGGCACAAGTGGCCACCTCCCTGCGAAATGTTACACAGTGGTGATGACGCAGAGGCAGGGAATTCCAAGTGGACAACAGTAGGCGATCTGAAGAGATATAAGAGGAAGTGAACAGTCATGAGACAGATTGGATTTAAGCCACGAATAGACAAAGATAGAGGACACAGTGAGAGAGGAAGGAGACAGTGAGACAGAAGAGATAGAGAAGTAGAGAACAGAGAGTCGAGATGACCGTAGAGCTAAGGCAACATCGAGCAGACAGAACCAAGTTTGAGAGGTTCAAGCAATCCCTGAGAGGATATCTGTCGGGAACTGAGTACCAAATTGGACTCATCCCATTAAGACCAGTTGAGATCGAGACTTGGTAAGGGGGAGTCTGTGTACTCTAGTGGCTTGGGAATCCAAGAACCACCCTACTAAGCATCATCTGTTGCAAGAGACTCAGATTGAGCTCCTCCTTGTAAAAAATCTACTTAAAGACATAATAAAGAAGACCACCATTGAAAGCTGGACCAGAGACGTAGCCCAGGAGAATTGGGTGAACTCCTTATTAAATTGTTTTGTTTTGCATTCGCTTACTGTGTTTCTCTTACTTTTTTCCATTGTCTATGTATTTTGAAATCTTATCGATCCGTTGCTTAAGGTAACATATACATAGACCAGCACATAAGTCTATAATACCTTCATTAATTATCTAACTGAGATCATTCACAAGTGATTATCAGATCAAGTGGTATCAGAGCCCTAGGCTTTTAAGGTGAGACAATCTTGTGCTGGATTTAGCTACTGAATGCTAACTAGATCAAAGCTCAAATTAGGAGAAGGAGAGTTGGTCGAAACTAATCCTAAAATTGGGAGAGTCTATCCTCAGAAGACAATGTTAGAGGAAGGTTTTGTGGGGAAAAACCCTCAATTTATAGATAGTTTCCTAGCCATAAGGTCCATGGTAGAGGAAATGTATAAGGACTTTAGAAAACATAAATATAAATACTCATCAGGCTCCAAACAAGATAAAGGAGAAGAAGAGTCTCACTTCCATGACCACTCAAAGGGCAAAGGGAAAAAAGAAAGCTTTCTCACACCTCCTAATAGCCCTGAACATGAAAAGAAGACATCTTTGATTAAACTAGATGTTAAATTTGATTTACCTATATATGATGGAGAGTTGAATGCAGAAAAGCTAGACAATTGGATTAGACAAATTGATGTTTATTGCAGAGTGTAGAGTATTGATTCAGACAAGAGCAAGATTCATCTGGCAAGCCTACGTCTTGGAGGCACTACCTTTGTTTGGTGGGAAGGTAGGACCTAAGCTAACATGAAGAGACATGGTAAGACAATTTCTGTCTGGAGTGAATTTGTTTCTGCAATCAAAAAGCAGTTCTATCCACTGGCCTATATGCAACAAGCTATGATGAGCTGACAAACTCTTTGACTGTTGAAAGGGAAAAGTGTACAAGGTTACACCTAAGAATTTAGAAAGAGAGCATTGATTCTAGGAATCTATTTAGACTCACCTGAGACTCTGTTGAAGTACATTGGTGGTCTACACAGCTACATGAGGCACACAATCCTCATTTTTAATCCCACTAGTATAGATGAGGTATCTGTTCAAGCTATGCATCTAGAAGCTAGAGGAAAGAATGGATGTCCAGAAGTTGGGGGATCATCCAAACCCACTGCAAGAAAGAATAAGGAGAAAAGAAAATGGAAATGGAAAGCAAGGAAGGCCAACAATGCACAGAAAAGAAAGGCTTCATGCACTCACTGTAAGAAGGATGAGCATGATGATGAGCATTGTTGGATTTTGCATCCAGAGCCGAGACCTAAGATGTTCGAGGGCAAGAAGAAGAAGACTGTTGTAGCTATTTAGAAAGATTTGGGGTCGGACTCAGGAGATGAAACAACCATTGCAACCACAGGTATAAAAGGTAAGAATTTTTAAGCATCTATTAGTAATTCTGCACAATCTACTATTGATGAAGAAAATGATAGAAAAAGACATGAGCTTTTCCATATTCGAGTTATTTCCAAACATCAAAAGATTGATACTTTGTTTGATAGTGGCTCACAAGTAAATTTAATTTCTTAAGAAATTGTAAAGAAGTTGGGATTACTGACTACACCTCACAAGAAACCACACCCATTAGGATGGTTAAATGATAAATCACAACTACAAGTGACTAGACAATGCAAACTCAAGTTTCCTTTTTGGTCAACATTTGTAGATGAGGTTGAGTAAGACATAATTCCTTTTGATATATGTGGAATTGTTTTAGGAAGTCCTTACTTGTATGAAAGAAAAGCTATTTTTTATATAGCTGAGAACAAGTATCTACTCGTTAAATATGGAATCGAATACTTTGTAAGAGCTCATAAGCTCAAAAATAATTATACTCTCATAAACTCAGGGCAGATGAAACAAATGATAAATTCATGCAAACAATTTTTACTAATGGTTGTAAAGGAAAAGAAACCTGATAAAACCAATGTATTTGAGGGTTGTGATGCTAAACAACAAGCTGATTTAGAAAAAGTTGTTTTCAGAGTATGATATCTTGTTTCGAGAATCTAAAGGTCTAACACCCAAAAAGGAAATATATTGCATGATATTAATTTGTAACAAGATGTTCCATTGCCTAACATTGGAATGTATAGGTTTTCCACTTTAGAGAATGTAGAAATCAAGAAGCAGGTGCAGTAGTTGCTTGAGCAGGCGTTCATCACGCCTAGCACATCACCATGTGGGTCACCAATCGTTTTGGTGAGAAAGAAAGATGGCTCATGGAGAATGTGCATTGATTACCGAGCACTAAATAAGATAACAATAAAAAATCGCTATCCCCTTCATCGCAGATATGATCTCTTAGATCAATTGAAAGAAGCTATTTATTTTTCCAAGTTAGACTTGCATAGTGGATATCATCAGGTCAGAGTTGCAGAACAAGATGCATGGATGACTGATTTCAAAACAAAGCAGGGATTGTATGAGTGTCTAGTTACGCCTTTTGGCTTAACTAATGCTCCTGCTACTTTCATGAGAATAATGAATGATGTACTCAAACCTTTTCTTGATGATTTTGTTATTGTGTATCTAGATGACATTCTAATATTTAGAAAAACATGGGAAGAACACTTAAGCATGTTAAGCAGAGACTAGATGTTTTGAAAAGAGAAAAACTTTATGTTAAACTCTCAAAGTGTGAATTTGGAAAAACATATTTGAATTATTTGGGACATATAGTAGGGGTCATGAATTGAAACCTAAGGTGGTAGTCATTGTAAACTAGCCTAAACCCAAATCTGCTACAGAAGTCAAGAGCTTCTTAGGAGTAGCAAAATATTGGAGAAAGTTCATTTCTAACTTCTCCTTAATTGCAGCTCCCTTACATGCTTTAACGAGATTGAACAAGGTGTTTTAGTGGGGAAGCAAGCAGCAGAAAGCCTTTGACACCTTGAAAGAAAATATTAGTACAGCATCAGTACTAGCACTGTCTAATCTTCAAAGACCATTTGAGATCCAAACGAATGCTAGTGACTATGCCATGGGAGCAGTGTTGACACAACATGGTAAAACCATATGTTATCATTCTGAGACATTTAATTCTGTAGTAGTTAACTATCGTACATATGATAAAGAATTGTATGCATTAGTACAGAGTGTGAAAAAGTGGAAACATTACTTAATGGGCAAAGAGATAGTTATACATACTGATCATAAACCACTTCAATATCTACACTCCCAAACTAAGTTGCAGCAATCAAGACACTATAGATGGATGGGTTTTCTACAACAGTTTCATTTGGACATCAGATATAAAAAGGGCATACACAATAAAGTTGTAGATATGCTACATAGACCCATTATAAATGCATTTACTATACTTAAGCATAATTCAGTTGCATGAGAGCTACATTGAACAATATGCTCAAGATATAGACTTGAAAGATGTATATGCAACTTTAAGTCAAGGGAAATGAGTAAAAGGATTAGATTATCATGTAAAGGACCGACTCTTATTTCATTGTGGGAAGTTATGCATTCCACAAACTGAAAGAGGAAAGATAATTCGAGAAGCACACACTTCTCTAATATCAGGTCACTTTGGGGTAAGTAAAAGAGTTGCACAGCTGCAAAGATTTTGTTATTGGCCAAAATTGAATGAGACAGTTTCTAGATATGTAAGAGGGTGTACTATGTGTGCTAAAAGCAAGCCCAGCAGTAGAAAACTAGGCCTGTACACTCCATTACCAGTTCCTTCTTATCCTTTGGAAAGTGTTTCCATGGATTTTGTTAGAGGACTGCCTAAATCTAGGAAAGGTCATGATTATCTGTATGTTTTTGTGGATAGTTTTAGCAAAATGTTTATTTTGATACCTTGCAATAAACAGATTACAACTGAACAAACTACAAAACTGTTCGTTCAACATGTATGGGTTCATTTTGGATTACCCACTTCCATTATATCTTATCGAGACCCCCGATTTGTGGGAAAGTTTTGGTCAAGTCTGTGGGAACTGATGGACACCAAACTGAAGAAAAGAACAGATTTTCATCCTCAAACAGATGGCCAGACAAAAGTAGTTTATAGAAAAATGATCCAGTTACTCAGGGGATATTGCAGCAAGCATCCTAAGCTTTGGGATGAACATTTGTGTTATGTGCAGCATGCTTACAATCGAGAAAAACATTCTTCTACACAGAGATCTCCTTTTGAGACTTGTTTTGGTTTCACACCAAGGTCTCCTTTGGATTTTGTCTTTGGTAAAGACACCACAGTTGAGGGACACGATGATGTGGACAGGGCAACTAGGTTCATTGAACAAATCCAAGAGATTCACCGGGTAGTATAGGAACAACTGGAAAAGAGCCAGGCCAAATACAAGGTAAGGCATGACAAGCATTAGATGGAGCATAGTTTCCAAGTTGGTGATGAAGTCTGGCTATATATCAGTAAGGACCGAATGCAATGTGAAGGTACAAATCTAAAGCCTATCAGGTATGGACCTTTCAAGATACATGAGAAAATTGGTGAGAATTCTTTTCGCATTGATCTACCAGCTTACATGCACATCTACTCAGTCATGAATGCAGATTGCTTAAGATTGTTTGAACCTTCGTTAATCGAAGATCCTAAAGAACAGAGTCAATTCCTTCTATCGATGACTTGCTACCTGAATATCTTAATGAATTGTAGGAAGACACAGTTCTGAACAGGAAGGTGAGAATGACACGTAGGGGAGATGTTGAGTACCTCAGAATTGGGCTCAAAGGTTCAAAACTGAGCAATGCAAAATGGATAGAGATTGGACAAGTGACACAATTGTACCCTCACTTATTCAATGCTTGAAAACCAACTTTTGGTGGTCTAAAAGCTTTTTCAGTGGGAAGTCCATGATCCAAATTGGATCCATGAAAATTATTAGAGTTTTATGACTGTATCAAATCATGACAGACTTTAAAAACTTGTGAACAAAGAGCTATCAAGAAATACCTCTGGATAGTGGTAGTTTGTAGCCAACACGGAATGACGAGGACCTCAGTCAAAGCATGCTAACCGTAGGCCCATGGATACCACGCAGTGGTGCAAACTGGCAAATGGGAAATCTAGATTAGAAAACGGATGCCGTTTTTGATGGGCAATTAATGTTAATCACACATCGCTAAGCAAAATCCCTCTAGAAGGAAAAGCCTTAAGTGCACGGTCACAAGGGAAGCCAAAAAATAGTGGGAAAAGTACTAAAACCAAAGGCACGTCTCGTGCTCCAAAACTAGCAGAATCTCGAAGGCATTTCGAGTGGTAAGCAGGTTTGTTAGACGACCCAACGATTCCATACACTGAACGACGCATGTCCAGCAAATGAGAGAGAAAATCGCTCTCATCGCGAGCTAACGTCTGAGCAAGTCAACCACGTGATAAGAGAGATAACTGTAGGATCTGGAGGCCCCATATCTAACAACGGAGATCGCGCCCAATCGGAAACTAGATTCAACGGGAGAAATAAGCTGAAGCATATAAAGTTGAAGTTTGATTTGACCACTGAGCTAGCAGATGAATCATTTCATGACATAACCAAAATAATGAACCATTTGAGGAAAGCTAGTGCTCAGTTCGTGAGGGGACAAGTGGCCACCTCCTTGCAAAACGTTACACAATGTCAATGACGCAAAGGTAGGGAATTCTAAGTGGACAACAACAAGTGATCCGAAGAGACGGAAGAAGAAGCGAACAGTCATGACATAGATTGGCCTTAAGCCACGAACAAACAAAGACAGAGGACATAGTGAGAGAAGAAGGAGATAGTGAGACAGAAGAGACATAGAAGCAAAGAATAGAGAGTCGAGCTGACCGCAGAGCTAAGGTAGCATCAAGCAGATAGAACCAGGCTTAAGAGGCTCAAGCAATCCTTGAGAGGATATTTGTCGGGAACTAAGTACCAAATTGGACTCATCCCATTAAGACCCGTTGAGGTTGTGACTTAGTAAGGGGGACTCTATGGACTCTAGTGGTTTGGGGAATCCAAGAACCAACCTACCAAGCATCATCTATTTCAGGAGACTCAGATTAAGCTCCTCCTTGTAAAAACTCTACTTAAAGACACAATAAAGAAGGCCACCACTAAAAGTTGGACCAGAGACATAGCCTAGGAGAATTGGGTGAACTCCTTATTAAATTGTTTTGTTTTGCATTTTCTTATTGTGTTTCTCTTACTATTTTCTAGTGTTTGTGTATTTTGGAATCTTATCGATCCGTTGCCTAAGATAACATAGACACACACTAGCACATGAGTCTGTAATACCTTCATTAATTAATTAAATGAGATCACTCAACAGTGATTATCAGATCAATTAGTATGAGATATTTTGTAATAAAACTTTTGTATAAATACTTCACAATTTGAAGTATGTAGTGTGGATTCTTAGAAATTTCTATAGACTGTAAAGCTATTGGATCATTGACTGAGCTAGCAAGCTGGATTGATGAATAAAGACAAGATATTTCAAGCAATTCATTTGTTAAGCGAAGTGCAGACAAGTATTTTCTCACATTGTTGTTATCTTTCTTAAAGTTTTTCCACAATCTTTAATGTATTTTAGAATCTTAATGTTATAACTGGAAAATTATCTGATAATTTGTTTAATTACACTCTATTTTAACAGTTAGGAATATAAATGTTTTCTATTGATATCTAAGTTAAGTAATTCTTAATTTCTCCTTAGTTTAGGTTGTCTCTTATAATCTATAGCAAAAGTTTATTAATTGCCCTGTATTTATGATTACACTCTGTTCCTTGTTTAAGTCCCAGTCTGAGAATTCTTAATTTCTGTCTCACCCTGATTCAAATGATTTCACCCCTTTGGCCCAAACACCTGCACTCTACTTTACTATCTTGCCCTTTGAACATTCCCTTTAGTGAGTTGATCCAATTCTGCTGCCCTTCTATTGACTCCATAGCCCAATGGTCTAAAGACATCATTCTATCCATCTCCTTTAAGGATCCCACCACCCAATCTTCAATACAAATAAATAACCCCCTAAACATTCATAACTAGCCTGAAATCCCAGCAAACAAAGCTAAATCATACAGAGCGAGCCCTCTCTGAGTATAGGTTAGCTAGAGCCTATGCCCAAAAGTTAGTTTGTGGTTACCTCAGTGAGCTCTTTCTTTAACCTTGGGAAATTACTGAGTAATAACAAGCACCAACTTCATGTGGTCACTAATGTTCTTGAAAAATTCTATCGGTTCTTTCCTCATTGTGAATGAAGTTTCTTTTCCATGTACATTAAGGACAATATGATCTTGTACTCCCTCCATGATTATTCTCCTCACCTTGGCTACATCTTTCTTCCACTGAGCAAGGATTTAGGCAATAGATGCTTAAGGTTTTACAACGTTGGTCTTGATGTATTATATAAATCCATTATCATCCAATATTTCCTCCATGTGATCCTTCCATTGAACAAAACTTGAGGTTCATTCCAAGGCATACTCTCGCCTTAGTCTATTGAAGACCATCTTCTCAGCTCTGAAGAAATCTTGCTACATTAATCTTCAAATTCGAACCTCTCAGAAACAACTTCGAATTTCCTGCTCTAATGTGGATCCAAATTTGATACCATGTAGAAATTAGGCTGTATATTGGCAACCGCCCATGAAGTTTTAATCAAAATCACAAGACACAAACTTAATCTACTATTCCACGGACATTAATTCACAATTTAGAATAAAATTTTAGACATGAAAGAAGAAATAACACACATGCAAAAAGTATTTTTATATGCAGAAAGAAATATGCTGAAAACCCCAATGTTTGTTTGCTTTAATTAAATGAATAGAGATGTATTAAAATTTCCTTACTCAATTGGGCTCACCCTGCAAGTGTGCAACCTATCTCTCTTCTCACTAAAGGCCTCTAATGGAGACTTAGTCCAATTTTTCTTCAGCTTGATCTCCTATTTCGTTGCATTGTTCCTTGAAGAATTTGCCCATATTATTTAGGAAAATCCTCTAATTGAATTGTGCAATTATTTCGGTTGATCATCTGACTGCATGCAAAACTTGTACACTTAAGACTATTCAACAACTGATGTTACACTGCCTTGGAATCTCTACCAAGGAAAATTTTAAGGATGAAATTTTATCTTAAAGTTTAGAAACCTTGGTGAATCTTATTAGTGCCTAATATCTAAAGTTTAAAATGTTTAATGATAATTTTGTAAAAAAAAGTTAGATTTCTAATTATTTTAGATTAGACAATATATAATATTGGAAATTTTTAAGGTCAAAGAATTTTATACTATAAAATTTGAGCAAATTCATTTTTAGAAAAATGGAAATTGGTGAATCGTTTTTCTGGAAAAGGCATGGAATATTAGCCCCTAAACTTTTCCTTCTATTCTCTACCTCAACTGAGTAACTTGAATTCTCTGCATGCACTAGCTATTTTGGGTTGATTGATGAGTTAATTGGATGATCACTGAGTTTTACTAATGTCCCACTACTTAACTATGCTTTTGATTCAAGATCTTTTAATTATAGATGTATTAAAGAATTACACGCATAAATTGTAGCTTAACATAGAAAACTTACCGTGCACATGAGAAAAGAGGATAAACACATAACACATGAAAGAAGACAAAAAAACTTGATAATGGAGTTCGTCCGACTTGGAATACATCTTTGCGCCCTACTCGATCAATGGGGAGGCCTTCATTCATTAAGTGGCATGAGAAAGAAGAGTACAAGCATCAGTTACAACAAAAAAGGAGTTTTATACCTCCATACTGAAAAATGGCCAAAAAATGAAGAACTCTAATGGAGAAATGGACAACAACATTGCATTCATGGAATTGAGAAATGTTGAAACCATATAAAATTTGTCAAAATCTGACAAAGGGAAAATTTGGCCCTCCTGCAAAATTCAACCTCAAATTGCATGCATGGCCTCCTCTACTTGGGTGCATTGAGAAACTGTGTTTAAATAAAAATTGGCTGGTGGATTTTCCAGAGTTGACAGTTGGATGAGTTGGTTAAGGATGCCAGTTAATAGGGAGGAGGTCGAGTTGTCAAACCCTTCCTCCACCTTTTTTTGTACATCAAATGAAACTATATTTAAACGAACCCTTCTTTTTTACATTATGATTGGGCTGGGCCTGCCTTGGGCGGCCTGCCCACCATACCCACCTCCATCGTGGAGTTACATTGCTATTGAGTTTTGGGATTGGGTCCGTGCCCTAAGGGCTGACCCTAGCCAAACCCCATCGTTCTTGTTTCATGTTGAGCCATGGGTTGTGGTTTATGGGTTGGCCCACCCAACTCCCATGCCTTTAAATGTATGGTGATTCCGTTGGGATGGATCCGTGGGAGGGGCTGGGGGTCATGGCCCGCCCCTCCACCAATATTTTATATTGTTATATGGTATGTGTTGGGGTGGTGGGGTTGGTGGCCCACACCCCTTTTCATATTTTTTTTTTGGTTGTATGAAACAAATTGTGCAATTTTGAAAATTCTTTTTTGGACCAAAGGAGTCATTTTAACGAGACAACAATTTTACGAGGAATCTGGTCACAGTTGGCCAAATTTCTTCCACCAAAAAAATTGTAAATTGTGCCTTCATTAATCCTGTCGAGTCATCAAAAAGTCAACCCAACATTGACTGCCTCTATCTCCTTCATCTGGACTCAGATTGGAGTGTCGTTCACACCGCTGGAATCAGTGCAATGAGAACTTCAATCTGATGTCAATTTCATCATATTTCCACCACTTTGAATTTTGCGTTTTTCCATGCCACTGGTGTCTGAAGATCCACTTGGATCAATCCTCCTGACTGAGGAGTTTTTGGACCCCAAAAGCATTTACACTTAGCACACTATTTGTGCCCTTTCAACCCACACTTTGGATCACTTGCACGCAAAACTAGTACCTTTTTTTTTGCAATCATGCACACCACACATGACTTAACAACCATTCCTTTCCAAGAGTTTATAGCACACACTCCTTGGCCAAGGACTACATAAAATGTAATCAATACCTCAACTACGAGTAAAGAAAGGCCAAAATATCATCGTTGCAGTTTGAAGTGATAGGAAACACACCATCACTTTTAAATTTACTTGCAACATATGATTTATAATGGTGGCCATAACAAGCCACTACATTAGAAAAACCAACTAACATATTAGACCACCATGAATGGGATGGTTTCGTTTGCTGAACATATTCACCTTTTGGCTTCTCCAGTGATGTTTCTAAAGCATGGAGCATCAGACATCCGAGTTGTTGGTGTCACTCTTTGTTGCAATGGCTACAATGATTCTTTTTCCTCTAAACTTTCGAGGCTGTCTTAGGACCTTTCCCATGGTGTTCCTCTAATAAGTGTTTATGGGGCCCCCACTATCACTGGACTATGAGGAGAGAAGTTCATCGTTTGTCATTGGCTAATTACTAGCTGTATTGGAGCTTTCTCCCATTTCCTTTCTGGTGTATCCGAGTCTTGCACAACACAACAATTCCTCGATTTCAATGGGGTTTACGATTCCTTGTCCTTTGATGCCAAAGACCTTTCCCTGATACCCCATCTTCTTCAATAATTTGGATCCAATCCCTATAGTATGTTTTTCAAAAGAAGCGAATTCATCATCATGAAAATAATATGAAATTGATGAATCGCTTTTTACCTCCAAATAGTGATGCTATAGCTTTTCGAAGGCCTCATCCTCCTCTTGTAACTGGCATAATAATATTTGTTTTCTTCCCTTTCCTCCTATAGAAGTGTCCTTAGCTTAGCATTCTCTGTTTGGACGCGGTGGTTGATCTCCTCAAGTTCTTGAAGTCCTACTATGAGGATTTCCCTTTTCATTATATTTGTTTAAATCCTTGATTCATGGCCAGAATCAGACCCCAAATATATGGGTCCTCCTGTCGCAATCCCAAGGGCTGTAAACTTAGTTTCATCACCGGAATCAGACCCCAAGTCAATGGGCCTACCTCATCCAAATCATGCAGCTGCGACCTTCTCATATTCCTCTAACTTGGAATCTTGGTTTTGTTGCATGGTGGTGATGACCTTCTGCTTCCCCTTTTTGCCATTCCTTTTAGGTCTCAAGTCGGGGTGCAATTTCTAACAATTTTCTTCATCATGCCCCTCTTTCTCACAATGTGATGCCAGCCTAAGCCGACAATACCCACATTATGCAAATAAAATTGCATGTCACTCGTCCTAGGAATTAATCACTTGATCCATGGTGAAAACCTTCTTAAACCAAGGTTTAAGGCCCCTTAATTAAATCTCATGCAAATTTTTTTTAATTAACTATCCATAGTCTTAAACTTTAACAAAGCCTTCTAATGGAACTTTATTCAACCCTCCTTAACCTTGGTTAATCTATACCCCGTGCTTATTGACCAAACCTCATACCATGGTCAATTTCCTTTGGTTACACGCGATTTAACCCAAAATATATTAATCCACTTGGTTTTGTATTACAAACCTCGTATAATAGAAATACACATAAAACACACGTAAGCCTTACCATTTCGCTAATCCACGACCTTTGCTCATTTATCGATGATCAGCTTCTTCGCGCGATCACTGTTCGGTCATGAACCAATGAACGGTCCTGATTGCTGGAATTCGATGAGGGTTTAAGGAAGTTGAATAAACCTTAATCGCATCCATTTTTTCCACAAACATTATCACGCTAACTCTCCATCGTTGATCTTACTTTTCAATCCGGTGGTTGTTGGTTCACCTGATCAACAAAACTAATCGACAATCCTCCATTGTTGATCAAAGCACATTTGATCCAATGGTTAACAATGATATTGGATGGACCACTTTTTTGTTGTTCTCCAGGTCTCCGCACTTTATGCTGCATTTCCCCACTGGCTATGCTCTCACAGTCTATTGTTGTCCTTTTCTTGTTGCTACTTTGATTTCTTACTATTTTCTTATCCCTTTGAGACTCTTTCCTCACCAAATCCATCATAAATTCAATTTCTATGTCCAACTCATTTCTTTGCTGGACTCTTTCCTCTGTAATCACACTATCATACTCTGAATTTCCCAGCAAATACTCCAGCAGTTCAATTCCTCTGTGACACTTCATAAGTACTTCATCACTACTTATGATTCCTGCATTTATACACAAATTATCAGTTTGAAAATTACAAGGTTCATCAGTCTCAATTGTTTCTACACATATCAGTTCTTCAGACTAAATTTCATCTCCTTTCACAAGAAAGTTTTCCTGTGTTGTCACAGCTTCAAACATCAATGTATTAGTAAAGTCTTTCTGATGCAATAATTCACTGTTTTTCTCATTCAAGAGACATTCTCCATCATTCTTTACTTCTGACTTTTTATCTTCTAAAAGATACTCTTCCATACTTTTGACAGCTTCAAAAGATTTCTCATCCTCTGCAAAATCTGTAATCACATAAAAATTATTAGATTCAACAATATAAGGTTTTACATTCTTTTGCTGGTTTGCATTTGTCCAATAGTTCAAAAAATCATCAACAATTCCTTCTTCTTTACCTAGAACTTCACCTTGTTCTGCCTCAAAAATGGAAACTTCCATTTCCAACTCAGCTTCTCTAAGTTTTTCCATCAACCACTTTACTTGCTTTTGTTGTAGCCTTCTCTGTAACTTAGACCACTTCACTGGATTTTTTTTTCAAGACCCAACCTAATGTTTGGTTTTCCTCAAGTATCATCCTCAATACATTGAGTTGTTCTTTTAACTCAGCAATCTCTTTGTCACGCTCCTCTTTACTCATTCTCTTACTATTTTCTTTGGTATTCTCTTTCTTCACTTTTCTTCTACTATGGTCTTCCTTAGAGCCTTCACTATGACTATCAATAGTCATCTTCTTCTCCATATATATCATTCCTTTCACTCACTCCCTATGAGATACATTAAAGCCTATGCAACAACAATTCCTCCCTACTGCCACTTACCTCACCAAGCTCCCCTCTGTACTTGGTCTTTTAGCAAGCACTTGGTTCTTTATCTCTAGAACCTCTTTGAGCACTTCTCTCTACTCCTTCTAGGCTTCAACTCATCTACACCTTTTAAGAACACAAATTTCCTATTTATCCAAACTATGTTGGAATTCCTCAAGGTTCTACCACATTTTGCTTTCATTCAGAAACTTTTACTAGCTTATTTTATCCCTTAGTAATTCTACCCACATCATTTGTGGAATTTCCTTTGTGAGTTGCAATAATACCTCTGCAGTAACAAGTCTCCTTCTTGCCACATATGCCTCACTAATCTTCTCTCCTCTGAGCTTAGTCTTTTATCATTTCTCTGGCTCTTTCCTCTGGAACCAATTGAGCACTCCTTGCTCTAGGTCGCTGTAATCTTCTCACTTTCTTATGCTGCTACCTTCAAAATATCTACATGATCTTGTTCTACCATTCTCCTACACTTTGAGTGGATTGTTCTCTGTTTCTTGCATCTGTAAATTCTGCTGCAGTTTATCCCTATGTGCCCACTACTTGTCAAATTAAAGTCTGATCTCCTCTTGCCTGAATACACATCTTAAAACATAACTCTGTTCTAAATTTCCCAAAGACCTTTTACATAGAATTTCCTTATTCTTCTCTGATACCAAATGTTTCAACCACAATTATGCTCTGATACCAAATGATGCCATCCTAAGCTGACAATACCCACATTATGTAAATAAAATTACGTGTCACTGGTCCCAGGCCTTAATCACCTGATCCATGGTGAAAACCTTCTTAAACCAAGGTTTAAGGCCCCTTAATTAAATCTCATGCAGAAATGTTTTAATTGACTTTCCATAGTCTTAAACTTTAATAAAGCCTTCCAGCTGAACTTTATTCAACCCTCCTTAACCTTGGTTAATCTATACCCCACGCTTATTGACCAAACTTCATACCGTGGTCAATTTCCTTTGGTTACACCTGATTTAACCCAAAAGACATTAATCCACTTGATTTCTATTATAACCCTCGTATAATAGAAATACACATAAAAAACACGTAAGCTTTACCTTTCCACCGATCCACGACCTTTGCTCATTTATAGATGCTCACCTTCTTCATGTGATCATCGTTCAATAACGAACCAATGAATGGTATCAATCGCTAGAATTCAACGAGGGTTTAAGCCCATTGAATAAACCTTTATGGCATCCACCTTTTCCACAAACATTATCGCGCTAACTCTCTGTCATTGATCTTACCTTTCAATATGATGGTTGCAAGTTCACCCGATCAAGAAAACTAATCGGTGATCCTCCACCATTGATCAAAGCACAATTGATCCAACAGTTAAGAGCGATATCGGAAGGACCACTTACACGAGGATTACCTGCCTGATAAAGTGCTTTTCTCTCTCCACCTAAGTGCTATGTGTCGGTTTATTAATGGAATCGCTTAGAATTCCAAAAGACCAATTACCACTTTTTCTTCACCCGATAAACAACTTCTTTGATTAAACCACTTTTCTTCTTTGACTAACACATGAGCTTATCGACATGCAATAACCGTAGATGTTTTCCCATTAGACGGCTCTGACAACTCCTCTAGATTCCTCTTCCTCCATTAACATATGTCATCTAAATGATCCGAATGTTCCCATTCTTTTTTGCCTACATCATTCATTTCTTTTACTTTATGTTGCATGACTTAATCTTGATCGCCCGTCACCTTCAACCTTGTTCATTGATCTCATAGATCTAATGACTCTTGTGCATCATCACCTCATTTCTTCATCCTTCCCTTTACTTCGTTTTTATGCTATTTCTTCGGTGTTTCTCTGGTTTCAGGTTTCTTCAGGGTTTCAATATTTAGTTGTCCTACAACACAACTCCCTCTTGATTTAACTCTGCATGCTCTTAACACAGTCACTCTTGAACCTCGACTGTGATCCTTCAAATGGATTCAAGCGATCCAATACAATCCTTCATATCACTTCTTCTCTGTGTTCTACTTGAACCCCACCTGCAACCTCTGTTACACAAAATTTACTTTAGTTCACACATAGATTATAAGTAAATTACTCCATACACACACTTAAACTCATAATCGAGTTGTTTGTATCAATAAACAGGTATTTACATGGGAGCTCTCTCCTTGGCCTAATCTTCTGTATCAGTGGCCTCAGTTTTCCTAACTCCCCGTAGGCTGATAATCAAACCTCTTACTCACAACCTCTAACTAGATAACCAGCTAAATATCTAACTTGACTAACTAGTTAAGCCCCGACTATGCCTTTTAGGCTTACATTTATACAAAAGAATTCTACAACCAATTCCTGGTTTAGATCCATAACCTTCTCAACAAAATCCTAAAATCTCTTCCTTATCTCTAAGGATCCTCTCTAATTCACAAAATCATGAACTAACTCCTAATTTATGTTTTACAATTAATTCTCAAATCTCTCAATCTCTCAACTCTCCTGATTCTCTCATGTTCTCCTACATTCGAGAACATTTACAAATATGCCTCACTATACTTAATTAAATCATTATTCTAGCTTCTCTCATTAAAATCACTTAAAACCTTAATAATTACATTAATTCAAAACATTGGAAACTAACTTCCTTGGAAACAGAAAACCCCCCTATGTCTACTAAAATACAATGATATTATTGAGATGAATGCTCCTACATCACAATGTGTACGAGAGGGCTTTGCTCCCCTTCTCTTCGCTTCTGCGTCTCTCTTTGGGTGCTCATCCTGTTCAGGTGTTCCCCTATTTTCCAGATGAATGGCCTTTACACTAGACAAGTCAATGGTAGTATGTTCAAACAATAACAATGAATGTCTACTGTAACTATGTAATGATCCAATATACTTAGTTACTACAAGTGAATCAAGTGCAATGCCAAAATTAAGTGCTTGTTTTCTAAACTCCTTGGTAAATCTTTGAACATCTTGACCTCTACCTTGCCTTAAGTATTGTCAATCCATTAAGGCTTTTTTCTTGTAACCCAAGGGATAAAATTGTTCCTTTAATGCAGAAATGAAACTAGTTCATGAGGAAAGAATATTACCCACACTTTTACTACTTCGCAATTTTTTCTCCCACCAAATAAGAGTGGTGCTACTCAGCCGAAGAGAGGCAAGCTGAATCTTTGTCTTGTCCTCTTTGATCTTCTGAATCCTACAATAAATTTCAATCTGCCTAATCTAGTTATTAAGCTTCTCTGCATTAATTTCACCGTTAAACATGGGAAGATCAAATTTGACATCTAATTTAAAGAAAGGTTTCTTAGATGCACCCCTTGAATTTCTACGATAATGACAATGAGAGGAAGAAGAGCTTTCACTCATGGAAGGAGAAGGAGGGGGTTATCCTTCATCATTTCCATGCACTGAACTTTGTTCTTCTGCCCTTTTCCCTTATGCTTTCTCCAGTATTGAAAGAAACTGACCTACATTTTCTACCATTACATTGAAGGTTTTGTGGAAATTGAGCTCCTCTTCATTACGAGCATCTTCATCTGCCATGTTTCTCCTTTGATGTGCACGTCCCACTTCGGGATCGAAAGACTTTAGTTTTCCTTCGCCTCCTCGAATCATGTTTCTTGTTAGCATACAAAAATGCAATTCATATCTAAAAAGACCTACTCTGATACCACTTGATCCAAGATCTTTTGCTTATAGATGTATTAAAGAATTACATGCGTAATTTCTAGCTTCACATAGAAAATTTAATGTGCACATGAGAGAAAGGGAGAAACACATAACTCATGAAAGAAGACAACAAAACTTGATAATGGAGTTCATTCGGCTTGGACTACGTCTTCTGGGCCTACTCGATCAATGGAGAGGCCTTCATTCATTAAGTGGCATGAGAAGGAAGAGTACAAGCATCAACAACAAAAAAGGAGTTTTATACCCCCATACTGAAAAATGGCCGAAAAACGTAGAACTCTAATGGAGATAGGGACATCACCATTGTGTTCATGGCATCGAGAAATGTTGAAACCATAAAAATTTGTCAAAATCTGACAAAATGAAATTTCGTCCCTCCTGCAAAATTTTTCCTGGAACTGCGTGCCTTGCCTCCTCTTCATGGGTGCATTGACAAACTATGTTTAAATAAAAATTGGCCAATGGATTTTCCAAAGTGGACAATTGGCTGAGTTGGTTAAGGATCCTAGTTGATAGGGAGGAGGTCGAGCGGTCAAATCCCACCTCCTCCTTTTTTCATACATCGAATCAAACTATATTTAAACAAACCCTTTTTGTTATATTATGGTTGGGCTGGGGCTGCCTCTGGAGGCCCGCCCACCGTACCCACCTCCACCATGTAGTTACGTGGCTATTGAGTTTCAAGATTGGGTCCATGCCCCGAGGGCCGACCCTACCCAAACCCTATCATTCTCATTTCATGTTGAGCCATAGGTTGTGGTTTATGAGTTAGCCCACTCAACTCTTGTGCCTTTTAATGTATGGTGATTCTGTTGGGATGGATCTGTGGAAGGGGTCGGGGGTCATGGCCCGCCCCTCCACCAATATTTTATATTTTTATATGGTATGTGTTGGGTTGGCGGGGTTGGTGGCCCACCACCCTTTATATATATGTGCGTGTGTGTGCTGTATAAAACAAATTGTGCAATTTTGAAATTTTGGTTTTAGACCGAAAGAGTCATTTTAACGAGGCAACAAATTTTCCCAGAATCTAGCCAGATTTTTTCCTTCGGAAAAAGTGTAAATTGTCCCTTCATTAATCATGCCCAGTCATCAAAAGGTCAACCCAACTTTGGTTGCTTTTATCTCCTTCATCCAGACTCAGATTGGAGTGTTGTTCACACCGTTGGAATCAATGCGACGAGCACTTCAATCCAATGTCAAGTTCATCATCTTTTCGCCACGTTGGATTCTGAGCTTTTTCCATGCCACTGGGTTTTGAAGGTCCACCTGGATCACCTTCCATTAGTTCCTCTAAAAGTTGGAAGTAGTTTAACTAAAAACAACTTGAGATAATTGATCTTGATTGCTACAAATTAGCAATCACACATACAAAAACTGGGTGACACAAGCCATGTCACACAATTTAACATAATCCAAGTTATCTATTGATATATAAATTCATTTTTTCTCAATTAAATCAAGGCTAAATGAAGTTGAGACTTTCTTGCTGCATTTTTCAACATTTTGAGAAAAAAGTAGGAACCTCCTCTCCTTTTATTAACTTTATTTAGACATTTCTAGGTTCAATGGATTTTGGACTCCCATATCATCGATGTAACAATCAATGTTTTTTCAAATTGAATGATATGTACATGTTCCAAAAGTTTCTCTATTATTCAATTTTTAAAATTATTGTTTGTCATAAAGTTAGAGAGAGTGGTCCTTGGTTTTGGAGAAGAGAAGATATTTTTGTTACTCTATTCTTTATTTTATTTTTTACCCTTAAAATCATTGATATGGACAACAAACAATATAATTATTCAATTTAGATCATTTTGACCCTGACATTATGTTTCTTCCCAATATGTTGATTTGAGTTCAAATTCCAAATTTGCCTCTATATTTTTGGGATCTATTAGTTTTTGAGAATATCTATAATTCTTTGGAAAACTAAATATGATCAGTGAATTAAACTATATTCATATTCAAAAAGTCTACCAAACAATATGGTTTTATGAAAATAAATTTTTAGATAAGCTTAAGTTGTTAAATAATGAATCCATACAGGTGAGGATGGTTTTTGATAGAGGAGAAATGACCTGTTATAGTGTTTTATGAACCCAGCGTTTCGAACTACCAAATGAGTCCATCATCAGAGAATGTGTCCATAGATATTCTAAAAATATTAATGACATATCCATGAGCTATATTTTAGTGTATATATATAGGTTATTAAAAAAAAAATATAAGAAATTTGGTTAGCCATTATCCACTTAATTTGTTAATATTTAGATTTTTTATTTATTTTTTATTTATTATTTTTTAATTAATTTATATTAAATTTAATTAATTTGTTTAATTGTTAATTAAATTAATAATTTTTCTAATTATTAATAATTATATTTTATTTTTTTTATCTATTTTTTTGTACCAGAGTAAAATTTTGCAATGCCATCTGTCAAGAAACTATACATTTTCATCCTTGTCCCTTAATGGAAACACAGGCAAAAAAGAGCAAAAATATAAAACCAAAATCAAAGTGTTGGCAATCTCTTACAAAAGTATCATAGACGTAAATGATCAACTTGAAAAATGTCAATCGTTTTCAAGATCAAAAAATATAACAATACATATTTTAAAGTGCATATTCTTCCACTAATAAGAATGAAGTGTCTTCATGAATCTAAGAACTATAAGAACTATATGATTCATATCATAATTATTACTTAGTTCACATTTAAAAATTATTACTCTGTTCACATTTAAAAATTAGAAACTAAATATTATAATGAGTATTTAAAGGAATTATAATATTTAAAAAATAAAAATAAAATTAATTGTTATTGAGTCAAGAGGTTTATTTTAATATTTATCCTTTATCAAAATTGAAATTTTACTCATATCATAACTTTTAAAAAATCTAAAAACAAAAAAATAACTATACAAAATATTTAAATAATATAACTTCATAAAACAAATTACATGTAAAAAAATTAAGTCTCTACTTATGTAAAAAAATTAAGCCTCTTGTTAGATTCATATTGAGATGAATCCATATTGATCATATTAATTTGATATATGATCACATTTTAAAGAAAAAGAAAGTGATCAAACTGACGTACTTGATATGTATTCACTAAGGGTTACATGTGCTAAATGGAATTACGCTATCCACCTTTGCATATTTCGTTACATCATGGTGGTTAATCGTGATCTTGAAAGGCTTCCTCTGTCAACTATTTACATCATTTAAAAGACTTGCCGCATAGTTCTCTCGCATGTTCTCTCAGTCTGGCAAAGTCCAATCAGTCTTCATAACCTCAAGACTTTATATTTGTATTATTAGTATGGTGTTTATACAAACAAATAACACCACTATATATGCTACGTAACCTCTTATATGAACTAATATACTATGGATATTTACAAAAGAAAAATAATATAAATTTATCGTATTTTAATGCTTATATTTCATTTTAAATATTTATTATAGTTAAAATTTAAATATCTTTCAAAATAATTTTTTTTATGTCATAATTAAACATATTGTTATTCATTTTTTTTGTTATAAAAAATTTCATTATTTTCAATACACTAAATATAACATAATGAAATACATTTTAAATGTAGTATATTTTTCCTTGATAATATAAAAATAAAAAAA